>PVIR01002697.1:0-88677 GCA_004026965.1 Petromus typicus
GAGTCTTTTAATTCTTGTGTGTATATACCTAGCAGGGCAATGGCTGGGTCAAATGGGACCTCCAATCCTAGCTTTTTAAGGAATCTCCAAACTGATCTCCAGAGGGGTTGTACGAGTCTACAATCCCACCAACAGTGAAGAAAGGTTCCTTCTTCTCCGCAGCCTCGCCAACATTTGCCATTGGCTGTACATTTTTTTATTTTTAATAAAAAAATAAAGGCCAGAAGAAATGTGGAGAATGGTGGTATCCCAGAAATCATAAGAGTTGAAAAAAAAACCAGAAAAGCATTACTTTTGTCATCCGTTCTCCAGCCTACAAGGACTCTTCACTAAGGAAAGGCAACTCAATTATCTACAAAACTTTAAAACATCTACTCTAATAAATCTATTATAATAAATCTCAGAATATCATATGTTTTTAGTTTACCTAAAGTTTAGTGAGAAATACATTGTGTCCAACAGATAAGTTATAAAAAATGGACTAAGACATATTACTTTATGAAATCATAAAAAACATATAAATGAGAAATCGACAAGCAAAATGATCATCACCAAAAAGACAATCCTATTAACACCCACCTACAAGAAGTAAATGATCACTCTTACATCATAGGTGTGTTTGCTTTTTATCCAAAACTCTATCTTACTTGTATAATTTACTTATCTGAGCAAATTTACATTTTTCCTGAATATTTCTCAAGGATTACTGTGGCTTATTCCATTAAAAGGAAAGCCTGTAGGTATCAGGCACAGAACCAGATCGAAATACAAAAACATAAGTGAAAAGGTCCACAACATGTAGAAAATATATGTATCTATTAAGTGCCACCAACACCAACAGGAAAACTCAGTGTAACAATTCCTGGTTCCAGACATATTTTCCCATGTGTTGACCCTTCTTTTCTCACTTCCTTCTCATTTTTACCTAACCTGTGTCTGAACAAAGTACTTTTGCAGTTATCTGCTGATAGGAGAAATGGGAAAGCAGGGCAGCATTACCTCTGTACATTCTTAAGTGCACACCCTTGGACACAGAAATTCCAAGAATGTGGCCAAGAAAGATCTAGTGACATCTGAGGACACCATTTCTCAGAGTAAAAAAAGATCACTCAGTTTTGATTGAAAAAACAGAATACATCTGTATACTAACGCCTACCTTCAAAAATTAAGAAATGTTCAGGACAAAAGCCAGAAACAGGATTTGTAATGAACACTGGGAAAGCGACTTAAAAGTTCTGAATGGTTTGGTAGCATGAAAATCTCCAAAAATCCAAAGCAAGAGGCCTTGTCAGGAAAGGTGCGACCCATCAGGTCACCTTGACCCAGTCTCTTCAGAGCACTAAAACCCAGGCTGAGAGCTTCTTACTACTTAAGGTGGGTTTCTGTGAACACAGCAAGGCGAGGGGAAAGTCTGTCACTCTTGCAGGAAGGCTAAGCAACACCTTTCTCAGCAACCACAATGTAGCAAGGTTGAGAGGACAAGACACAATGACCTTCTAGGTCAAAGAGGCAATAGTCAAATTCCTGTTTAAACCTGTTTAATTTGCAGTTTTAAACCAGCTGCACTCTGGCTGGAAAATGCAACTTCTCCATGCCTTAGTGTCCCCAGGAGTTCCAGGACCCCGCCTCCCCGCCCAGGAATTCCAGGACCCCAGCATTCACAGAGAAGGTGCCTGATTTACCATAAAACTATTGTAACAGAAAAATAGTTTTCCATTTTGCAAATTCATCTGAAAATTGATATTTTGTGTTCTAATTTCCAGCACAAGATATAAAAGGTACTATTGATTTTTAAAAATATATATCACCAGCAAGGTGTTTTCTACAAATGACTACTTTAGGGGAAAAAAAAAACTATAATTAATGAGGCCAAAATTTCACATTGCCCCACAGCTCTAAACAGGCAGAAATTTTCTGAGTCTATAGTTTCCATCAAATCAGCAAGTACGATCCTTTTACTAACAATATCAATATAATCCCAATTATAATACTGTGTAAGGCTGCCGACAGCATCCTGGATGCAAATAGCTTCTACTGAAATACACTTCCCTGCACCTCTGATTTAGCATCTCGCATTCCCTCATCAGCAGATGGCAAGCCAAGTACTATTTAAACCCATATGCTTTCCATAGCATAGTTCAGATACTGAATGAAAAGATGAACCAATGTTTTAAAGCTAATCAGATTAGACTTTAAGTAAAATAAAAAAAATGAGTGAAATTTCATTTCCTGCCAGTGACTTTCATTATACCACATTTTAAATGACTGAAGGAATTACATCCTTATAAGCCAGACACACAAAAATAACTATGTAAGGCAGACTACAGTAAGACTTTAGCTATTTCTCTATGAATCTTTTCTCCCTATGTGGATGCTAATCCCAGCAGCCAATGCATCGGGTGGCAGAAGGGCACACAGGGTCACCACCATTCAGTGTCAGCCCAGGACTTCACCAGCTCACTTCCTTCTCAGCTAACTCACTTCTTCCCCTTCTCCCTCTACTACTTCCCAAAGGGACCAGAAAACAAACATGAGGCCACAGATGAGGACAGCCGGCTGTCTCCGTGGATCTCAGCCTGCACTTGTATTCACCACTTCTAGGTGAGGTGATCAAGGCGACAGGTTGGATTTGCAGAGAAAACACTGCAGGCGTGAGTGAAGTCACAAAACTTCCACACACACACCACCACGTATGTCCCGGGTCGGTCAGATGCTGCAGCTCAAGGAAAGGTGTTTACCAATATCTTTCTTTTTTACATCACATCTTCTGCACTACAAAGTTGGTCGTATGCACACTTCCTGTTATTGGAGGCCTGCACTTCACATCCTGCAATGTTTTCCTGCTGCAGGAGCAGGCAGCAAAGAAGGAGGATCAATCTCTCTTTGCTTTTCGAGTTAACAGCGTTCATCATGGAGCTCTGCACACTAATAACACACTGACCAAATTTAGGCAAAAAACAAAACAAAACAAAACAAATTTCTACAATTACTTTTTTTTAATATTATATAGTATCAAGAAAGTAAATTTGGAATTTCATGACTTTTCTTAAAAAAAATAATCCTTTTAGGGTTTACTGGAAGTTTCTCTAAACAAAGAAACACAGAGGCAAACTGGTTTACTATATTCCATTATAAAAAAGTTCTATAAACCCTAAGAAATTTGTGCCTTACTAGATAAGTCAGAAAAAATTTCAAACTTTAAAATATTCCAGTAAAACTCAAACTTTTATTACTATGTGAACCCAAAATTACTACCATTATTTTTTCCAGAGAATGCAACTCAATAAATATTATTATGCTAGTACTATACGCCACATACTCTGTTATTTTAAAACTGCATGTAAGCTACAATTTAATCTTTAGCTCCTAAAAAATTAGATATTTTAGTTTTTAATTATAAATTTAAGAGTAGAAAAAATATATAGAAAAAAATGGCAGCCTCATATAGAAATTAAGAAGCTATTGTCCAAATTAAAAAAAAAAAATACATATGCCTTCTTATAAATGTGTTCAATTACAATCATGTTCATTCTAAATCGCATAAGGAAGGAGCAGAATGGTAAAACCAACAAGAAACGACAAACAAAACAAATATATACATCTTTATAACCTTAGCATTTTCGAAGGCCACAGCAGGCAGGCCACAAGTTCAAGCCCAGGCCAGATGACCTACCAACACCCTGCATCAAAATAAGATAAATGAAAAAGTTCTTATGACAGTGGAGTGGGCAGCTCCTGAGTTCAACTTTCAACATCACAAAAGGAAATTCATTTGAGTACTGGATGGAACTGAGAGTTGCCAGTTTGATTCCATGGTAACCCAAATCACCATGTTTGATCATGAAAAACAGAAAAACCAAGAGCTGCTATTGCACCTGAATACAGCGCAGTCAGGGTATCTGGCTGCAGAGAGCTCAGGCGAGTCTGGGCTGGCCATGTTGAGGTCAAGCAGAGCCCACCTGCCCCGTAGCTGCTCCTCATTCCCCCCCGGAACGTTCACCTACCTGTACTTTGGTCAGCTATTCGAAGCAAGAATAGATTGATTATGCAGATGACTGAGGTTCATAGCCCTGTAACTTTGGAAAGAACCACTTGAAAAGCAGTCTAAATATAAAACTTAAAAGACTCACTTTAAATAATGGAAAATTGGTATACTTGGGCAAGCTTTGGAAAATTGGTACATTCAAGGCAATCCCTTTATTTTTAAAATGATTGTAATATATCTTCAGAGCACTTTTTAAAAGACTACTGTAAGTTCTCAGATCAATGCAGTGAAGACCAGTCGATTTTTCTATGAGATATTTTAATTTGTAGTTATAAGAATACAACTAAAGAAAAAAAAACTTTGATTTTTCCTATTAACATTACATGGGGATAAAGACTAATAAAAATAAATAATGAAGTCCATCGCTCAAGAGCCAAATGTTTACAGTAAGTGAAAGCCTTAAAGCTCAGAAGATTTTAATCGAAACTTGCATTAACCCTCTACCAATATCCTAGGGATTTTAGGACTTTTGAACAAAAGGGAAAGTAGAATGCTTTTTAAATGACTTCATGTAATATGGTCTTAAGCTATGTAACAATTTTAGTCATTACACAACAGGTGACACATCACAAGCAGCATTTCCTGTTCTTCTAAATGACAAAATGAGACACTGAAACAAATCACTGGATTACATCTCAGAGAAATAATCAGTGAATAAGTAAGAACATTGATATACAAAACTGAAGTATAGTGCTTCTTACGGGTAATGAGTCAGTCCAACAAGCACAGTGTATATAGTGCACATTTTTAAAATGAGCAGTAGAGCATTATTCAGATTTTATTTGATCCAATGTACATAATAACCCTAAGCATAGAACAATATTTCATTTATATTGGAACAAGAGTTATTTCCTTATATAACCTACAAATTTATAAATAGGTTAAAAGGAAGTAAACTTTCTGAAAAATATTTACACTGGTTATACGGTTGCCTTTTTAATGCAGGCTGATGCAAAAACCACCCTCCTCTCTGAAGATGTGTCCTTACTCTCTCCTCCTGGTATATAACAAGAAGATTCTTGGAAATGTGGATGTTGGTACCATTTCTAAATCCGATCAAGTACAGGGACATTCTGGCATCAGAATCTTCCAATTTGATTTCACAAATGTTAAAAAACTATCCCACAAGGCCCGGGGTTTAATGTTCCATGGCGCTGCTGCCTGCCTCGCAAGTGCTAGGGCATGAGTTTGATCCTTAGTACTGCAACAAAGAACACAATTATCCTACAAGGCAGAGCGGGGCTCATCCCCTACACTTTTTTTCTACAGTGGAGTAACAAAGCTCACTCTCTTCTTGGAGTCCTTTTAAATTTCTGCAATTTGACTGTTGCTTAGTTTTCCCAAACACCACTTCTCAAGAGCGAATGCCTAAGCAGCAAGTTCCAGTCAATCTTCCTTGATGACTGAATTAAAAAGCAGCCTTTTCCTCCTCTATAAGAGGACAACATTCTGCTCCCCCCGTAGCACCTGATATTCCTTTACTTCTGCTGTAATCAACTTACTGAATGTTACTTTCATTAATATTTTGTAAGACTTAAAGAATCAGTACCTTTGTCTTATCCTTGTTAACCCTATTTCAAGAATATTTCATCCAAACTATTTTTTCAATATATATTCAATTTTACATTGTTGTCAATGCATTTAGAAGTCATCCCAACTCCTCTATCCTCTCTAAGTGAGGGCATTTCCATCTATCTACTTCGTATTTTAATCCAAACACTCTAAAGTTATATCTGCTTTACAATTTCACTCTTTCAAAAACAGTTGACTCTGGAGATCTGCTAGTGGTGCTACCGTTTTTGAGAGGCGATGCAGTAGACTATGGATTTTTGAAAATAGACTCTGTGGACACGATCCAGTTTGATCCAATCATATGCTAGGTAGGTAACTTTGGACAAATGACACCAACATCTCTGAGCTCGCTTCTTCTCTGGAAAGTGGAGTTGAAGATAGCAATTATGCCAAGGCATTACCATATTAAATAAATTGCTACAAATAAAGAGGAGAGATTGGCCAACAGTTCCTCAAATGATGGCTGTTATTCATTTCCTCTTCCAGTTACCTAAAAACTCCAAGTTGCCTGCTCATATAGCCTCTGTTACCCATGGAAGATTTTTGAACAGCTCCAGAATTTATTTCCTTACTATTTTGATATCTTTCTTATCACTGATAGAATTATAGATTAAAGAACAGATTAGTCTTCCTCATCCAACACTACCCAACTATCCCTCTTCTAAACTATCCTAAGTAAAATGCTGTATCTACTTTCTTAAAGCTCTCAAGTTATCCTTGGCCACAAACCTAGGACAATTCCCTGTTTCCTTCAGAAACAAACATTTTCAAATAAGCATTTAAGGAAATCCTCCTAGCCTGCAAACTAGGTCTTGGTTCCCTGAACTATGTCACACATAGTTTTCCACCATGCCAATTTTTCTGTAAGGCTTGTCCTCCATATTTTTAAATTTAGTCTGCTTAGTCTACTTTCCAAAACGCATGCAGAAAAATATTTTGTAACAACCAACTTTATTTCTCAAATGAATTGATCTCTTCCCCTGCACAAAGTTGGTCTGCTCTCTCCTTACCTTCCTCATTTGTACCACTCGCTACTTATCTGGCCAGCTATACCTAGTTAGACGATACTTGAAGGAAGGACCTTGATTTACTAAGCTTCACACTTTTTATATTTTAGCATATTTTCTGAAATCTAGTAAGAACAAAATTAGCATTTACAAGATGAACAGAACAGTCAGAGACCAGTGCCTCAGAAACTGAGTCTACAAAGGTATCCTTATATTTTTAAATTTCTACTTGTTTCAAGCATAGATTAGTTTGTTCTACTGTGTGCTGGTTTTCTGAAAACAAGTCATCAAGCTAGGTGAGTATTATGATATTTCAACTTAAGACATATACAACACGCATGCATTCAAATCTCACTAACAGAAGAATATTTAGTTGAAATTTCACCAACAATGAGCTTTAAACAATCTCTAGTCTTCTTACAGACTACAAACAATCTCTGGTCTAACCTAAAAAGTTGATGCTTGGGAAACAAATGAAAAGATGTAAGATTTATCTAGAGAGAATAGTTTTCTCTTTTTTAATACACCTGGATCTCATTCTTCTAGAAAACTCTGTGAAATGCCTGAACAAATTAGCATAAATTCAAGTATATCAAAAAAGAGTCTAGATGCTGTCACATCACCAAGTAGCTGTTGGCCTCCACTCCCCAGGATTATGGGAACATACTACCTTTGAGACATTTCTTGGAAACAGTAAAATCCTATGTATTTATAACCTTGTCAGTCTCAATTTGGGGCATTATACCATTGAAATACACATTACGCACCAAGGTGACTAAGAAATCTACCTTTTAACTGCAAAAGTGAAATAAATACCTCACAGATTCTCTGTGTGAGCCTCAGAAATGCATTCACTCAAACCATCATAGTTATTAACTTTTTCCCCTATAATAAGGTTTGAAGAAAATGTTAGGGTTTCTATTTCTTAACTACCACTGTGAGGCAGTTCTACCTAATGAACGGCAAGAAATGATACAGTTTTCCTGTTTCCCAGGAGTATATATACAAAGCCAGGGAATAGGACCTGCTCTTGCCAATAAATGTACTTCTGTGTCATCTCATGGAGAAGCCTAATTACAGGTACACTAATTCTAACCATTTAAAATTGCAAGCAAGATCCAATTATTTAACTACAATCTATTCAACATGGTAGTATTTTTAACAGCAAAAGCTGAAAATGTATGTCTAGCAAGAAGAAATCGACATCTCTAGGACAACATACAAGGAGATATTATAAAGTCAATCAATGTGATGATGTATAGGATACACTGCTATGGGAAAATATTTACAATTATTATAAAGTCAAATTGGAAGCCATTTAATTATACACATAATTCCATGTTTGTGACTTGTACGACTCTTCGCGTATGTATCACAATGCACGTGTGTGTGTTTACTGTCACAAAAGAATGAATGTTTTAGTATGCATTTTTTCCTTTGCTTATATTTACAAAACTAAAATCGAAAATGAACATCTACTTTAAATGGAAAAGAAATGACAAGACATACTAACTTAAGAAGTTCTTCTCTTTCCCCCACTCTATCCCTTATTTCCCCTCCACTGTATCCCCAGTCCCAACCTACAGGCCATTCTTTTCTCAAAAATTCTGACACAAAAGGAGAAATATGGTCATGCTTGTCACGACCACCCATACTTCAAGAAACTCATCCATGAATAATGAGATATTAGCTCTGAAGAAACATAAAGAACTAAGATAGGTTTATAGTTTTCAGATTTCTGTGGGATGAAACTGAAATATTCACATCCATTAAATGAGAGTTCCAATGATTCACAGCACATTTTATTTTTATATTTGTAATGAAACAGCTGGGATTAGAGTCTATTCATGGACTCATAAGAAACTTGCACCCCACCTACTAAAATTAGGCTCTGAATCCAAAATTCTGATTTGCACATCTGACTGGGAACATAGCAGGCTTCGTCACTCCATGCCAAGAAAACTGAGGAACACACATCAAGCGAGTCATGTTCTCTCCAGAGTCACTTCATTTCTCATTTGCATGTTTGCCTTTATCTTCATTCAAAAGCAGCCCCTAAGAATATGATCCTTTGCAACAGGGTCACTTCCAAAGACTGAGCTTTCTTGTGTAACCCAAGGGGAGGCAATATAATTTTTGAAGATTTCAGATTGTATGTGTGACAGTTATTTATAACCTATGGGTTCTTAGCCATTAATAAAGTCACATTTAAGAACCTGTTCTTCAAATGTACAGAACCTCTTTGGACACCGGTATCACTCAGTTTCAAACAGAAGATTTTTGTCTTGAAGGTGCCTTAGGTATCACTTCACACATCTGAGTGTTGAAGGGTTTACAGGAAACTTAGTTGGCTCCAGAATTTGCAGTTTGAGAGAGATCTGAGCACAGGCAGACCGTCTCTCATTTTCCCACGCAGGAAATGGTGCATAAAGACTGAGTGAGTCACCTGGGCTCACACAGCGGGTTAGTCACAAAGCGAGCCTAGAACACAAAGCCTTCTTCCTCCAGTCCAGCGCACTTTCCACTGTGTCACAAAAGAAGAGTCAAAAGAAAACATCAGACTGAATTTTACCCAGAAAATAAAATCCGCTCATGTCTGAACCACAACCAGAGTTAAGGGGGAGCACACACACTTCCAAACCCAACAGCCACCACGAAGCGCTGGGCACAGCACCAAAAGGAACCAGACTCAACATTCAAATGCTGTATGAACTTGAGACAATCTCTGAGATAGACATAAGAAAAAGTCACCCTGTATCCACGTGGCATAAATTATTAGAGGTATTTTAACTAGGGTAGATCAGAGAGTGCACCCCAAAAATGCACATTTCAAAATCTTAAAACTGCCTCTGAATTACATAATTCATACAAAGTAGATAATTTTTTTATAAATTATCATGAAAATTTGAGGCTGTAAATTGGCTACTAGGAAGAATAGGTCAAATATGCCTGTCTCCTAATATATAATCCAAACTGCTATCAATTATTCCAGGATTTGCCAAATAGTTATAACAAAAGAATGTAAATACTAAATAAATGTATTGCTCATTTTTTAATGTATTAAAGAAGAAATTTTGAAATTCCCACACTGAGTCTGCTTTTTCTTAAAAAAAAAAAAAGCAAGTAATTATTTTTTAAGTAAAGCATCTTTCTCCAATGCAGTAGTGGCAAACTGTTAGCTTCCCACAGGAAAGCCTTGTGTAATTGGCCTAGCTCAGACTCTATAAATTATAGCACACATATTTTCACAAATGTATGTTTGAGAATGCTCTACACCTCTGCAATTTTTGAATGCAGGAATGCAATGTTACTTAAGAAAACATCATTGCTTCTATACTTTCAATGCTTCACTAAAAAACAAACAGCATTCTATTTGATATTATGAAATACCACTGAAAAATATTTTCTGATAGAATATATATGTATCTGCAGCATATGAAAATAAGTCACCAGGGACAATAAAATTATGAAAGAAAAATATACAAAACCCCTCTTCTTCTCTTCTATCTGTCAAAGCTCCCCACTTTAGAGACAGACTCAGCACACATCCTAAGAATGTAAAATACTTTACAGTTACATTAATAAATTCAGGGTAGCAAGAACATCACCCATGGAGACAAAACTTAAGAAGAAAAAGAAATTTCTCCTGGTGGGGAGGCAACTGTCTGAAGATCTGCTTTCAATTAAAACAAAATCAATTGTTCTAGAAAAATGAGTGCTGCTTGAAAATGAATCTCTAAACCTGCTGCCAATGTAATCTAAGGTAAGCACATTAACAATGTACCTGCTGTTCTTCATGCATCACAGTGTATAGACATAAGAAACAGCTCGCAGTGACTGCCATTTGCTTTCCTTCGAATCCTTTATATCACCCTTAAGTTAATTACCATTTATCAGTTAACCCTTAAATATGTCCAAGATAGCATTCCTCAGGCATTTGGCAGCTACTGATTTATTTTGCATCTTGAAAAATAACTCCTTTAGAGGGAGCGGCATGGGTATGACCAGCAGGTATCACTCACGTGTTTTCTCCTACAAATAACTGTGACGATAACTTAAGAAATGATTCCAAGCAAGTAGTAAAGCCCAAGTATAATATATGTAAATAAATTTATCAACGTGTTATTTAGCACTACAGATTGAAATTCATGTAATGCCCATCAATAGAGGACATTCAACATACTATGGCACAGATATATATATATACAATAATGTGGTGTGAAAGTAAATATAATGAATTATACTTGGATAGGAAAACATGCCCATGATATATTGTGAAGTTAAAAAGCAAAGTTATAAACAACCAGGTACATAATCATGTACCTAAATTATATATAGTAAATGCATATATATATTTAAATGCATATAAAAGATAAAACTAGATGCCAAAATGCAAACACAAAAATGGTTGTGGGTTGCAATTTATTAGTGGTTTTCATTTTCTTTAGAGTCCTATAATATCTACCTCCTTCCCAAGTGTGTATCATTTGCATAATTTCAAGGTACTTCTTTTCTGTTTTGTACTTACACACATAAAAACATATGTACTTAGATGAAACAAATTAACTCTGAAATTACAGGAAGTAATCCAAGCATTTATTAGCAAATCAGAGAGAGTTAAAGGAGGTTATGCAATTGTTAGAGGAACCAGCTGGCTGAGACTAGAATTTCATTTCTCACTTTTATAGACTAGGACCTTGAGCAAATTAATCTCTCTGCCTCAGTTTCCTCATGTAAATAAAGGGGATAATAACAGTTTCAACCTCAAAGACTTTTTTTTTTTTTTTTTTTTAATTATCTTTATTGGTACATTAAATATACACATCATGATTGCACTCCATAATGGGGATTTGTACCAGTATAAGACACAACTTAATTCTCATTTGATGAGGATGAAGTTAGTTAGTAAGAAATTAATGGGAAGACAGTGAACTTTTAATCCTAGGTATTAAAATACTAAAAACACATTGATGAGTTATAAAGATCTATCCATTTCTACCCAACACTTTATATGTGAATGCTTTCCTGTGCAATTTTCACATAGTGTCACCAGGCTTTATCTTTATTGAGGATTCAAAGTAGATTGCTACAGAGGTTTCTCATACTACCCAACACATTGCTGGCTAACCCAAGAAAGTTCTCTGCTAAGAGATTGTATTATGAGCCCTTAACCTAGCAAGATGTTTTTTAAAAATACAATAAACTAGAAGTCCTGAATGTAGAATTTTAAACTAAACTAAGGCAAATGCAATTGAATAAATCACAATGCCATGAATTTTATCATTTCCTCCACACAAAATATCCACTTCACCCAAAATTTTAAAAATATTTCATTCACATCTCTAGTCCCATGAAATTTTCATAAAGTGTTACCTAAATGAATTATATTTTTCAAAATGCATTTACATATTCTTAGTATTTGCTGGCTAACCACAAAGTTACATATAAGTACATTTCTGTAACATGAGTTTAGCCTTCTCTTAATATAACATGCCAAATTTTAACCATCAACAATAGAAACCACCTCTTTAAAGATGCAAGGTAGCAGGTAAAAATATATTTGAGAAACAAGTGATCATTCTGCCTTGAATAATGATGGAAAACACTCAACATTTCACATGTTCTTTCCTTGGAGATTTTTTTGAATTATTCCTAAGCACTGATAACAGTAAAAATAAAATCGTAAAACTTTGTATACTTTTTCCAAAATAAAATTTGTATTTCAGACTCTATTTCATTTTTACAATGACATTAATTATAACTATTTATAAATGATGTAGCTTCTCCAACATAAAGGAAAGAAGTTACAGTATCACTGAAATGATCTGCAGTTCTTGGCACAATCACCTAACTAGAGTAGTAATACCCCACTTCAAGTTTTTTGAGCTAACTGGTAGACCACAAGGAGTCAAGGCCTTGGCCTTTAAGAAGGTTTTTGAATAAAGTCTACAGGAAAGGAGAATAAACAAATACGACTATGAGGATAAAATTTCTTTTTTGTGAAAAATAAAACAATTCTCTTTTTTTTGAGACAGAGTCTCGCTTTGTAGTTCAGGCTGGCCCTGAGCTCAGCCTCAAACTCACATCATAGCAATCCTCCTGTCTCTGCCTCCCAAGTACTGGGATTACAGGCATGAGCTACCACACCCGGCACTCTGGTATGTGGTACTGGTTGCTGCTGGGTGTGAGTCTCTACGTCCAGTACTGTATGTGGTTACCGGGGAATCAAACCGGGGTCCTTGCGCTTGCAAGACAGGCGCCAGAACCACTGAGCCAAATCCCCGGCCCAATAAAACAATTCTTGATTAAAAAAAAAAAAGTTTGTGGCATTTTAGGAAACTGACATGTGAAATGCTTCCATTAAACTGGTCTCTACCTGAAACGCGTGAGATTCAAGGGAAGACCATGAACCGTAGGACTAACACAATCTTGAATCAGTCTACACCTGTGTTTGGAAACACAGGCCACCCTTTGAACATACTTCCCTTCCAACTTGTACAGCTCAATAATGGGCTCCTTCGGGGCCTGGGTATCTCCTGACTCAGGTGGTCTGTGAAATAAAGAAGCCACACAAAGATAATTCTATAGGAAATAATTAACAGACACTGTGCTCAAGGATACCATTTCACAGAGACTACAAACCTACAGCCAGATTCACGAGATATATCTGCTTCCTCTGCCTCAGAAATTCGGGCCAGCAGAACTATGCCAGACCTCACAAATAGTCTAGCTTACAACACGGCAGAGGGAAAAGAGTGCTTTCAAAAAAAGCTCAGGCCAGCAGAGCCAGTTTACAAGATGAAACTAGGTTATGAGCAAATCACCATTAATCAATAAAAATCAATTGCTACATAAGGAAAAATGTTATCAACAGAGCTTAAAATTACTATTTCATAACCACGGATTAAAAAAGTCAATACTTTTGATTTTTCAGCTAGGTGTGGTGGTGCATACCAATAATCCCAGCACTCTAGGAGGCTACAGCAAAAGCATAAAAAAAAATTCAGACCCAGCAATTCATCAAGACCAGTCTTAAGAAAAACGAAGAGGGAGAGAGCTGGTGATATAGCTCAGTGTAAAGGTTTAGGGTACAAGTTACCAATACAAATAAACAAACAAAAAGTCTGCTTTTTGCTGATATAGTCTGCCCCTGTTGGTAATTACTGTACACAGGTACCTATTAAAAAAATACAAAAAAGTTCAAAGCAATGGTCATTTCCACAGACATTAAGTCAATATTATCTGTAGCATGTCTTAAACTTTGTCTTTATTTTCACTAAATATGAGGCAAAGCAATAACTATCACTTTTCAATTGAGACCATCTTTAGTTGAAAAGTTCCTGTGATCCCTGTCAGCAGTTGTAAAGGCATTCAGCGCTGTTGTTGTTTCAATGTCTGTCTGGCTGCCAATGGACTGTCCCCAAAAGAACATTTTTGCATCTCAATAGACTACCCAGTATCAACAATCTTTAAACTATAAATTTAACGCCTGCTAAAGAAAGCTAGAAATAACACCTGCATTGTACTGTCTTGGTATTATACTCACAGAATGGACAAATACTCAGACTGCTGTCTCTTATCTAGCACCCTGCATCACAGGATCTCAAGTGGCCTGATAAACATTAATTAACTGGACCGCACAACTCTCCGGTTAGGAGATAGATGGACAGACTTCCCGGGAGGCCTCCCCTGGACAGGCAGGGGCTGAGTTTAGACTCCAGGCCCAGAACGTGCAGCTCATTCCCACAGGGCCATGGCTGAACAGCTACACTCACACCAAGCACTGCAAAACTGAGGTGTTAAAACTGACAAGCTCATAAATACATTCACACAGGAAACCGGAATCGATTTCAGAAAGATTGAATTTTTCCTCTAGGTGACCCAAAAAAGTACTGTATTTATCGAAGAAGCAGAGCCTCCGGAAGAATTCAGATCTCTGAGTTACCTGACCAGGACACAGTTTCAACAAGTGACATGGACAACTTCACCTGAATGCTAAAGTTCCGCCTATCAATTTATCCATTAAGCTTAATTACATGATATTTTATAATGGATAAAAATTTCATTTGACATTCCACAAAATTTTTGTGAAATTTAATGTTCAATTATTTTGTCCCCTTTCATGTTTTTAATGAGTTGAACAATTAAGTTTCCTGTTATAAAAACCAACTGAAAAATTCCACTAGAAGAATAAAATCTAGAATTTATTATCCAGTAATAATAAAGGTAGTGAAGTTATACTACCACATATGAGCTTACCTAAAAATTAGTTTTTTGTGTAAATGTACACTAAGGAAAATACTGGTAGAGAAAAGGGCTCAAAGCTACTTTACATACTTTAAAATGAAAAAGAAATGCCTACTAGAAAAAATACAAAACTTACTTTTATTTTTAGCATAGGTCATGTTCAAGGTTAACATGTCAATCTCTTCACAGAATCCTATTTCATTTCTAAATAAAAATTCTCATTTTTAAAGTATTAAATTTTGGTGACTACTTTCGGGTGATTATTCATGTGTTATATGCCCTATTCTAGAAGGATAAAAACAATATAAGTCAAAATTCTCATACACTGGGCTGTTTCTAGCAAAGATTCTAAAAGCATTGACATTATTTCAAAGGTTTTATAGAAATGCTGAGTGGCTGACATCAGCAAAAAGCCTATTTGTATAAAGCAATTCATAATATAAAGCCTCTGCCAAAGTGTTCTTTGTAACACTCAAAACACAGTATCAACAGAGGTGATAACAATTTAAGATTTTTATATAATAAGATCACTTTCACACTAGCACAAGGGAAAATGCAGAAACACTCACTAAATGAAAATACACATAAATGATCTTGTATTTACCACAAAACAAGGGATAAATACTGACTTAGGCACAAACAGAAAAGACAAAGGTACTAATGCTAATTTAAAAGAACTTTTTAAATATTTTAACTCTTATGATTATATATTTCCTTCCTCACTTTTAAGAATGTAGCAAACTGTCACTACGGAATCCAGTAAATTTCAGAACACTAGTCTGAAAGAAGCATGGTAATTTATGCGCTTTGTGGCTTTCAGCCTAATCATTAAGAACATTTCCACGGCATATCAGCATAGTATTAAAGTATTAAAATCAACATGTTCTGATGGTGTCTTTCCACACTTAATTCTTGATTTCAGTATTTAAAAGTGATTGTTGTGTTTTTCTCTTCCTGTTAGAAACTTTATGTATAAAGTGAACACTAATACACTACACATACAACTACTAATATAATAATATACAACTACAGAACTAAAGCACAAAGTTTTCCCTTTAGCAAACACCACAGCCGCATTCCACTGGCTTTTCCTTTTTGCTGGAGGCTCAGGAGTTGAAAAGCCTGAATCTGTTCTGTATGATAACTCAAAGACATCCATTTCTACTACAGAAGAAAAATTAATCAAATCATATCAAATATATGATCAGAATGCTTCTTAGTTTCTCAGGCATGGTCAAAAGCTCTTAGCTAAGATATATATACCACCAAAATTTTAAATTCAGAGCCAGGGACATAGCTCAGCAGTACAGCACCTGCTTAGCCAGCGTGAGGGCCTGAGTTCAATACTTAGGGCCAAAAAAGGAAAAAAAAAAAGACCAAAAAATATTTAATTCAGTGATTAAACTAAATTTTGCACAATAAACCAAATTGGCTACTCTCCCTAGTCCTAATACCCAGAAAAACTGATGATTTTTAAAAGCATTACCCAAATACAAAATATGCATCCTGAACATTCCAATTTTACTAAAATCATGAGAGAATGATTTATAGGTTGTATAAAAATGTAAGTGTACATATTTAATTTTCTTAGTAGTGTGGTGGATAGTGCATTTAAAGACTGTAAATAACAGGGTGTGTGTGGGGAGGCCAACCCTGCAGGCTTCCTCCTTCAGCGGTACCAGAAGGAATGGAAAAGACAGCTCAAATGCTGCAAACTTAGACAGGGGATTATAGAAGCAGAAGAATTGAAAACAACAATATTTTAGCAATATATCATCATCGTCAGCCTCCTTAGAAAATGTAATGTACCGTTCAGGGCTTTACCTCAGAGTTTCATCAATTACTTAGTATTCCAAGTTCTTAAGAGTACACAAAGGGTGGCAAAAAAGAGATATGCTAACAAGAGTCAAACAATTTGGCATCAAATGTGGGTATCACTGATGAAAACTCTGTAAGTGAGAGTACAGAGGAGGGCTCCAAGGACGCCAATGGGAGGCTTCCAAGTGTCATAATCTCCAGACAAAATGTGAATGACAATAACCAATGGTAGGCGGTATTCCTTACCACCGGAAGTGACACTGACAAAGCTTGTGTCTCATCCCGGCTTTTGATTAGAAGCGAAGGTGTCCGGAGTCCCGAAGGCCATGGCCTCGCTAAGAAGACACCGAGTATTGACGATGATACCAAGGCAGCTCTATAACGCCATCTGAAGGAAGCTCACTGCACTGGCCCCTCTGGACACTTTTCTCTTTTCCCCTTACTTACTAGTAATAAGCTTGTTCATTCCCTACAGAAAGGATTCCAGGTTCCTTACAGTGGACATCCAGACTGTTGTACTCCAGCCTTCCTCTTAGCTCCAGCCCGCGGCTACAGGCTGGAGTAGCGGCAGCTTTTGTAATAGCTGAGCCTCTCAAACGTGCAGCTCCCCGCTTCACCATGGAATACCTGAGCGCCACAGATGGGCGCCCGGGCACCTGCAGGGAAGGAGCCAACCAGACCTGGAGAAGAGCCAGACCTCAGAGGTTTCTGACCAGTGCACAGCCCTGGGCTGCCTGAACGCTGGTTCCTGACCAGATCTTCGGCACAGCTGAGCTAGTCTCTGGTTCTACTTTTGAAGCAGGAACAAGCTTTGATATCTTTATGGAGCTAAGATCTTTATCAGCATCAGGGCAAAATTGTGGTGCCTTAAAAAACCTGAGTATCACTTATTGACAACTTGTGAATTTTCAAAAACAAAATTGTTTCCTTACAGAGTTGAGCCTACACAGCATGGAGAGAAGAAATGGAGTATGTTACTTTAGTAGGAGGTTCTATTCTATTTTCCCACCTTCGACACTGTCTTTTCTCCTAAAAAGTGCTGATAGTATAAAATGTGCAGCGTGGGTCCTGGGATGGTCTTTATACCACTCGTGCCTCCTACCAAATACACCTTGTTCTTTCCACGTGTCTGGCCAGGGCTACTGCTTAAACCACGGTATCTGCATCGTACCCAGGAGTCTACTTTCTCTGCAATTTCTGCTAACTCCCTTATTCACCGTGTACCATGTCACAGCCCCTTCAAATCGGAAAATTGTTCAGTTTGTACAGTTCTGGGATCCCCGCCTCGCTATTCAACGGTGGGTTTGCTGTTTTGTATCCTCACCAGGAATGACAACCCACTCGGTGTGGGCCAGGGCGGAGGGGGCCAGCGGCTCTCTGCAGTCCCCAGGGCCTGGCACCCCCGCTCTGGGGAAGGAAACCCTGACACACTCCCTGCGTCCCTCTCTACCAAACAGAACCTTTGAACATGGCGCGTATGTGACCCCCTGTGCTCTTCGCCAAACCTAGGAAACATCGAAAAACGAAACCTTCCTACCCGTAACAGGGACTGGGACTCGTCCTTGGCCTTGCTCTCTCCGGACGCCGGGTACTGCTGGCCCAGGGCCCCGGCCTTGTCGCCGCCGGCGGGCGCGCCCTGCAGGAAGCCCTTGGTCTCCACCGCCAGGCCGTAGATGGGGCGCGCCAGGTGCGCGGCCTCCACGCTGGGGCTGTCGCGCAGCGCCTTGGCCGGCTCCGGGGCGCCCGGCACGGGCGCCAGGAGCCCCAGGCCGGCCGCAGCGAAGGACGGGCTCCCGCGCAGCACATCAGGCCCGCGCCACGCCACGCCGCGCAGCTCCTCGCCTTCAGCCCAGGCCTTCTCCTTCCCGTCCTTGTCCTCCGACTTCTCCCTCTTGACGGCGCCCTCGCAGGCCGCCTCGCCCATCTTGGCGTCCGGGCTCAGCAGACTGTAGACCTTGAGGTCCAGCTTGGGCTCCTCCTTGACGGCGGGCCCGTCCTCCTCGCCGTTGGCCGCCGCGGGCTCCGGCTCCGGGCAGTGCGCTGTGTTGAAGTGCTCCAGCAGCGCCTGGGTGTCGCCGGCAGTGAACGGGCACTGGCGACATTTGTAGCAGCTGTGCGACCGCCTGGAGGGCAGAGAACAGAAGCGGACTCAGCGTGGGACTCAGAAAGGGCAGCTTTGCTCCTATGTCCAGAGCCGCTCACGGGCGTAAAGTCTGCACTGGATCTCTGAGTAAATACTAATCGAAACACTTTCTACTTCCTTTGTATAATGTTAGGAGTGACCAGAAAAGTAATGAAAGGAGGTTAATGAGTTATGACTTAAAGCTACTCTGGGATATGTAGTCTTACATTTAATTTAGCCTAACTATCGAAATATTACATTGTCAGGAACAGGATACACACAGTATGGAGAATAAGATACATATTCTTTTTTTTTCTTTTCTTTTTTCTTTTTGAGACAGGGTCTCCCTTTGTATTTCAGGCTAGCCCTGCACTCACTATGTAGCCCAGACAAGCCTTGAACTCACAGCAATTCTCCTGCTTCTTCCTCCTAAGTGCTAGGATTATACACGTGAGTCACCAAGCCCAGCACTGTGGTATGTGGTTACCAGGGTTCGAACTCAGGACCTTGCACTTGCCAGACAGACTCCAGAACCACTGAGTTCAATCACTGGGCCTAAAAGATACATATTCTTGTCCAGCTGGTATTTATAGTCTTTCCAGTGATGCTTTACATAAGACTATATATAAATAAGTAAATACAGAGAATAATCTACACTAAGAATAAATGGATGGAATTGTAGTGGGCTAGCTGGGCTGCTTAGAATAATCAGAACTTTCTGAGGAAAGCATTTAACTGCCAAGGACCATCAGGAGCTACTCCACCTAGAGGATAAAGAAGGAGTAGAGAGGAACATTCAAGCAAATCTGGAATAGTGAGAAGTGGTCACCTTGTCAGAGAGTCACACAGGGCAGAAGAAGAATGCAAAGTTACGAGCCACAGGGTGAGCAGGGCGCATGCTCTCATCCACGGTAAGCAGAGTGAGACCCCCTGCAGATGAAGTGAAGTGAAGCAGAAGCAGGGTACAAGGATGTTCAACAGGCAAATGCATGTTTTCATCGCTTCCGTTCTTTGTGGTGATTTTGTTGTTGTTGCTGTTGGTTTTTTTTGTCAGGGTCTCCCTTTGTAGACTGGCCCTGAACTCACTATGTAGCCCAGGTAAGCCTCAAACTCAGTAACCCCCCTGCCTCTGCCTCCCGAGTGCTGGGATTACAAGTGTGAGCCACCTCGCCCAGCGTTGTTTCCATCATTTTCAGATTGCAACAGCTTTTTATTGATAACTTTGTTCCTTTACAATTCATGCCTGATGATGGAAATTCCAGCAGTGTTTCTGTTTTATAGAAGTAAAATTCAAAGATATAATAAAATGGCCAACAAGTAGTAGTTGGGGTGGCACATGACCCAGAGCTCACATTCTACCAAACTAATATGAATATTTAACTCCATTTTGTAGAAAAGATTCCTGGCAACCTTTTCTTCTGTACTTTTAATTTTGAGTACTAAACATAAATCTAAGTGACATAACTTGATGAAGCTGGGCACAAAAATACCAAGTTAAAATTAATTTTTTAAATAAAAATAATTTCTGACCAATAGTAAGACTCTTGCCACCAGTGTTGAGGTGAAAAACATCAAAGGCACAATTCAGATCACAACAGATAACAGACACAACCTGCCAGGACTTGGAGTCATTAGAAACTTCATCCCAAGAACCATCTTACTAACATCATAGTTTAAGACAATTCCATGGAAAATAAGCTCATAAATCCAGAAGTGTACAAAAAAGTTCTGCATATCTGAGGCTAGAATGTCAGAGCTGGCTGATGTGCTTCTGAGGCTGGTTCGTGCACTTTTAGATTTTCGTGACTCAACAGAATGTAGAGATGATTGCAAATAAGGTATGTTGGCTTTACCCATTTTGATAAGTCTGGTTTTGTGTTTGTACGTTCTGGCCTAGGAAATACAGGATTTAGAGCACTCACCCTCCCGCCAAGGTAGTGAGTAGATTTCCTGACACGACACCTCTGAGTCTATAAGCAGCTTCCCACATATAAGGGAAAACTATACTATCACTGTCATTTCTACCCAAAATAGAAGCTCTATTGCAAAAATGCCAAACAATTTTCTGAAACAAGGCTGTAAATACTAGGATTTCAAAAAGGAAAATGTATCAGTATAGAAGAGAGAAAATGTAAAATTCTAGAGCACTACATGGCAAGTGCTTTTAAAAGGGCAAGCCTCAGGGTAGCACTCACTGGCACGCTGCTTTCTGAGCATGTACAAGGCACTGGACCCAGGTCCAATACAACAGAAATAAAAGATAGGGCAGAAAAAGCAGGGCAGACACTCTGTTTTCACTGGAGAAATAACTTAGTGGCCTGAAGAGTGTAGATCTAAACACAGTATCAGAGTCTCAATCTTGACTCTATATTTAATGATATGAGATTTTTAACAATGTATTGAACCTGTCTCAATTCCTTCATGCTGCAAAGTAAAATAATGGTATATCTGGACATGGTTCCTGTGAATACTAATTAAATAGCATTAGGACTTATTAATGAGATAACTCTACCAGACTAAATCCCAAAATTAGAGACTTTTCTTCCATGTGAATCTGCATTCTGAACTCTTTCTACAAGTTTCAACTCATAACTTGGCATCTTTTCTTTTTTCCCATTTTTCTCATACCTCAACTACGATGAACATCAATCTTTTCTTTTTCTTTCTTTTGGTTTTAAAGTTTTCTGAGACAAGGTCTAGCACCTATATAGTCCAGACCCATCTTGAACTTGCTATGTAGCTCAGGCAGGGATCAAAGGGATCCTTCCACTCGCTAGGACTACCAGGTGTGTACCACCACAGCTGACAAGCATCATTCTATAACCAAGCTTATTTTCTCTTTACTTCATGGTATTTTCCCTTTAAGATACTGCTCTGTAGAATACATTTTAAACTTTTTTGTTTTATCTAGTTGTATCCAAAGGACACAAAGATTGAACATTTTGCAGTTTGCTACTTAAAAGTCAATCTTCACTCTCTTCTGACTAATAACAGTCAAACTCCAAATCTCAAAGGTTCTAATCATAGATATAATGCACTGGAAAGGTATTACCTGTGTTCTATTAAAGCCTTGGGAGCTAAGGAATGTGATGTAGGCATATTCATTAATTTAGGTCAGAACATGATACCTTAGTAGTACAACCAAGTAATTGATATTACAAAGATTTGGTATCTGCTTATTCTGCACTCTGGGATATCCCGGAGACGCCCTTATTCCTTCACCGAAAGATGGGTCCACCCAGCCTTCACCCATGACTTGACCTGTGCCTCCTCCCAGCTACACAAAGTTCCTGGCCCCACCCCAAATGACACATCATCATCACGTAGCACTGGCCCTGGACTTGGAGCCTAAGACTTCAAGATTTCCTCGTCTGAAGTCCCTGCCCCACTGACACTCCCTGACTCCGGACAGGTTCCAGCAAGAGCTCCTTCAAACTGCCCCACGGAGAAGCTTTTGATTAGACTGACTAGACAAACTATCCATGAAAAGATGTCAGAGCACCACGGAGTGTGGAGAATAAGAGGCAGGTAAAGCCAGACACAAGATACATTTCAGAGAAACTTTTCAGCAAGGGCCAGATTTTGTATTGAAAAGAAAAACACGTTAAAGTTGTATAAACAAGTTCAACTCACATATCTTGTCCTTTGAGAGTGCAAAGCGCTCACACACATGTGAAAGCACAAGGAATGAAGGCTAAAGTCCATTTCCAGGGAGTGAAGAGCAGAAACAGTGCCTTCCCCATTCAGTGTACCTCAGTCAGGATGGAGGACTCCTAGCTCTTAGGCCAATGTTCTTTTATTTCCACTATTTTCTGGCAGCTTAGAGGGTGGGGGACACCTTGTAAATGACATCAGACAGACTAAGGGCAATAATAAGCGGCAAAGTAGGTTTCACAATCCAGACTCCAAGGCCTCTGCGATCTCTGAATTGGCAAGTCTTGGCCATGATCAAAAAATTGGAATTTTTAAAGAAGTTTGCAGAAGAGACCAATGCTAGGACCCGCACTGACCAAAAGACCATATGACTAGACACGGGGATTCTAAACAGTTCCATGAGTAAACTCACAAGACTCCTCCAGCCTTCAGTCCTCACTTCAGTACAGACAGCCCACTTCCTATCCTAGACCTTCAGCTCAGTGTTGCCGAGCCTGCCTGGCAACCACAAAGTCCTGAGTTCAATACTTCTAGATTCTGGGAGGTCATTTCTATCTGACTGTTATTGTTTATAGACTCTCTGATGAAACTGATGCTCTTGTTTTCCAGATCATAACTTGGGAAAGAAGAAGTGCACAGCCATCATCAGAAATAACTTCATGATAGGGATGGATATGTTTGTAGAACATCCTCAAACCAATTTTTTTAGAATAAACACTATCATTTTGTTACTTAGTAAAGCACGCACACTAGCACCCCATTTCTGAGACTCAACAGGTTTCTAAATCAAGAATACAAACATGAAATTGTCAAGAGTAGCTCCAAATTAAATCATTTTTACTATTTCATTGTTTGACAGTTGTTCACAGTCTCATTTAGCACTAGACCACTGATATTCATTACCCTCGACAATCAACAGACTATATATTCCCAACCTCATCTCAGAGAGGAAGAAGTTGAAGCACTGAGTTCAATTTGTGTAAAGGAATATTGAGGGCAAGATTTAATATTTTTTTATATTTTCCATAACTACTGCTTCAGTTCTACTGTTTGACAGTCAATACAATGTTCAGGAATCAAGTCCTACAAGAAGTAGGCATATTTTATGACACTTAAGACTTTTTAGGCAATCATGAATAAGTTCTTCAATATAATGTCAAGCCTCTAAAGAATAAGATTATTGCAAGCCCTGGTATAAAAAAAGTCAAAAATAAGAACGTAGTTGTAAAACTGCATTAGTTTGGACTAACCTCTGCCTAATGAACACATTTTATTTTAGCAGCATTAATATGAAAACTTCAAAGACATTCAGTGAATTTTCTCCATGTCTCAGGACCCACCCTCGCCACGCCCTCATCTCTGAAAACTTGCCAAGTGATTCAAACTGACAGCAACTCTCATGCCCTCTGCCTTTTTCTCAAACTTTGTCTCCCTTTTAGGATATTTTACACAGTATCTTTTATTAAAATCTTGGCTATGGATTACTTTTAGTTCTACTGTAATTGTCCTAAAATTAAGATCAAAACTTCTACAGCTCTGTATTCCTTCCATGGCGGAACATCCAGGTGGACAGGAAATATGTACTCAGTAAGCAATGGAATGTGCACACAGCTCCTCGGCCGCTCAAGACACCGCTTCACTTGCACAATCAGGATACAGCAGAGAAATATCCAAGCTGTGTCATTCGCATTTCACAGACAGTACATTCAGGGTGTTACTTGGAAAAAAAATATTATTTAAAAACTCCTTGAACTTCTGGCTACACTGAGATTAACTAATTTAAAACACACCACAAATATAATGCATGTTTTGGGTTAATTTAATTCCATATGCTCTGCCAACCGGACAGCACACATTCTCATCATGCTACCTGAAGAAAAGTGATGCGATTTTGTAGGTCACCTTAGGTTAAGGATGCCAGATAATATCTCATTAAATTAGAATAATTTAATGGAAGTATGTCCCCATGCAATATTTGAGATGTACAAAATCTCAGTGATCAATATACTAATGGCCAATCTGAAGAATAATCAAAACATTTGGATCGAAGAGTTAGTTGTTCTCTCCAGAAAAATGACAAAAATACAAGGAATTGAGTTTACTTCTTATGATTTAGATGTTTGGTGAGAAAAAAAAGTTTCATACCTTAACGATACAGAATTTTTAGTAGTGATAAACATTTATCACTCAATGTATTTTTTCTAGCATTAGCATTTCATTCATAATTAGTTTCACGATTCACAAAGGGTTATAGAATGTTCCAGAGGTAAAATCAGCTAAAAGATGCTGGCTACACCCTGATAACAGTATTTCTATGGTCACAATAAGTCTGACAGGGTGCAAAGGGGACAGTTCTGAGGGACACTGTGTTTTCTTTCTTCAAATGTTAACTTCCTTAGCTATGCTTTTCCTTGAAAAAGCTCCTCTTATCTAACTTCATTTCATTTTGAATAATTTGAATGGCTGTTTTTAATTCTTCAAAGACTAAAGAGAATCAACATGAATGAACATCCTGAAGACTAAGTTAGACTTTGAAAATTATTGTTCAGTAATTATAGAAGCAAATGCCAACACATAAATTATCACAGAAGTGGAGTGAATAAAGGTCAGTATTTAAATTTAAATATATAGCTAAGTCGATCCCACATCCAGTAAAGCTAGTTATTCTCTCAATATATACTTGGTTAGTTAGCATAAGTGACTGTAATGTGTCACATTTCACAGTAAGGCCACCAGAGATGAGGAATGAAAGACAGGAGATGAGAATATCTGAAAAACAAAGTCAAAAATACAATTGGAATGGATAATCAGTCAGTCCTTTACAAAGAGAAATTAGAGTATTTAGGTAGGTAGGAAGAAACAGTCTAAACAGTCTACCAATATAATCTACTCTATGAAAACTTGAAATTCTAAATAAGATTATGTTCAACCCATTCATAGTGCATTTTAAACTGAAATGGTCAGATTAAGCTTTCCTCATTTGGAGTTACTGGTTTTTGGGTAGGGGACAGTAACCTTATCTTCAAGTGGATAAAATTTTGTATTCTTAAGATTAGAAGAAAATACAGCTCATGTTCTATCTGAAAATTTTTCAAATTGTGACTCAATATCAAAAGGAAGACATCTACCACAAAACATTCAAAATAGAAAGATTGGCCTCTCCATAAAAGGGAGAGCAAGGAAGAGATGGGAAATAATTTAAATAAACTAACTTGAAATAAAAACCAGAAAGCTAAAATTTATTTTATTCCAGACTGACTGTTCTTCCATAAGTTCTCAGAATCTCTGAAATTTCTTGCAAATAATGCACACAAGTAAAGGCGATAGTACTGAGTTGTTTTCTTAATGGATTATAATATTCTTGGTAATTTTCTGTCTCACAAAGGTAATTTCCAAATTGAAATTTTATATCTATTTGAAGGTACCACAGGTAACTAACTTATTAGGCATTCTTTTTAAAAGCATCACATATGACAAACACAAATCTAGAGGTAACCAAATACCTCTTACCCTCTTAGAGACTCCATATTAATGGACTATGTAGATGGTATATTCAAATGTGCTGATGGTAAAAATCTGTATTTCAGAATTGGCACAGCAGATAATGCATGTTCTTTCACAGAGATCTTCTAAGGTAAGGGACCGGGGAGTAGCTACATTAATCTGACCATCCACTATGTCCAATTTTCATTATTTTAGTGCCAATCTGCATACTTGAGGTGAATCCATCGTAAAACTCCGAGGGGACAGCTGCTCGTCATCACACAGGTACGCTACCAAACCGCATGCACAACTGCTCACCTTCTAGCCCGCAATGAACTTTTCGGTATTTGTAGGTGGATAAGAATGATATTATGGATTGGACATAGTTCATTTACAACAAAAAAGACTAAGCATGTATTCCTATTTACTAGACAAGCACACTGGTGACAACTGATGCCTAATCATTTAGCTTACAATTTTATCATACAATTTTAATGATTACAATATATACATACACACACATATATGTACAGGTGTTTATATCTAGGTTCTTAAAGTACAATGAATAGAATCATTCAACGATTTTATACAGCTAACTAGATAGAAATACAAGGAGACAAAGATAGATAAAAGATGTAGATTATAT
The DNA here is from genome assembly GCA_004026965.1 of Petromus typicus. Taxonomy (NCBI): domain Eukaryota; kingdom Metazoa; phylum Chordata; class Mammalia; order Rodentia; family Petromuridae; genus Petromus; species Petromus typicus. The sequence continues at coordinate 26,595 of PVIR01002697.1, forward strand.
CTAAAAAAAGAGAATTAATAGCATAGTTGAATGTATTTATAGGAATACATACGACTACATATATCTGTATGACTATATAGCTATATACGTACGTAGTTTTGATTTGGTAGTTTTATTTTTTTATGGAATGCTAAACAGCTGCAAATAGTTTTGGTCATTTTATTTTTGTGCATCCAAAAGCAGCCAAATTACACTTAGAACATTTATCTATGTATCGTCATTTAGGGAGACCCTATCTCAAAAAAAAAAAAAAAAACCAACCATGTATAGTCATTTAGACAAATTAACAACTGCATAATATCCTACTAAATTCTACAGATGATCTAATTAATCTTTTATGAGTGGCCAGTTTGGGATTTTTGTTTCAGTTTATCTACTCTTTAATTTTTGTGTTGGTCATTTTACTTTTCCAAAACAGAAAAAAAAGTTCCCGAGTATTTCTGTAGAATACTCACATTCTGTCCAAGCAGAGAGCGTCACGAAGTACTGCAGCTCGCAGTGACTGGGGACGTGAACACAAGACGTGGCCCGGGTGCCGAGGCCACTCCCTGCGTCGCACATCCTGACCCTTTCTACTTCTTCCCATGTTTTTATCTCAGAGGCTGTTTCCTAAGATTGATCCTCTAATATTATTTCTGTTAGGATTTACTTTATGTGACTTCATCTATATTTAGTGTTTGGTTACTGAGGTCTAACTTAATTGTAAAGCATCAAAGAGCATGTTTTATATAATACTGTTTTTCTGAAATATAGTTTTGTTTTTCTGCTTAATCTGTGTCTCTTGATAATTATTCTATGTCTGCTTAAAGAGGATACATATTCTCTAATTGTTTCTATAATTGATATACTGTGTGGCATGTGGTTAATACAGCTATCTCATCTTTCCGTTGGCTCTTATTTTCTGGTATAAATCAATCTATTCTTTCCAATTCTCTGGAGACCTGTGTTTCTTAGGTGTGTATCCTGTAAACAGCAGGTAATTGGACTTTCTTTTCAGATGTATACTCTTTAAAATGGAAAATTTAATCTATAATACTTAAGATTTTGCATATTTTAGCTTCTTTATCATTTAACTTTTGAAGTAATACTTGTCTGACATTTCCCCTGTATCCTCTCTTTGTATTTTGTGAATGTTTTGCTGTTACTGCTCCATTTTTCTACTCTGTCATAGCTCTTCCCTACTTTCCATTAGCTATTTTTAAATTCTTCCAAACAAGCATAAGAAAATCCTAACTCACTACCTTTGAACAACAGAAGCATGGGAAGACACTTTAAATCTGGTTATTGTCGCTCCAAATGTACGTCACAGCACTGCTTCAGCCTTTCTCTTGTTAAGATGCATACTGGTATATCTGGACATAAGCCTATGTTTAGATTCATCCAGATGTTTCCCAGGTCTGCACTTACCTAAAAAGCCTTAGCTGTCATTCTCAGAAGATGGTGTGTACGAGCAAGTGATACTAGGTTGTTTATGTGTTTGGGGGATTTTCTCTGGAAAAGCATTCAATGCTCCTCTTCTAGTTTTTAGCATTGCCCACAAAAACACTGTCAACTTAATTGTCTTTTCTGAGCAGTTGATTTCTTGTTCTTCTCTAGTCAATCTTAAGGGTCTTCCTGCCTTGGCTTTTTAATTGTTGTAAAAATGCATTTTTGGTTGAATTTATTTGTATATATCCTAGCTGGGGCTCACAGTGCTTCTTTGTCTCTGTGTATTTGTATTTTTCATCAACTGTTTTGGTATTCTCTCCTCAAATACTGATCTTCCTCAATAACCTCTATGTTCTTCTGAAATTCTGACTACATATGTACATAAGAAGAGCTTATTGTATTTTCGTATCTTATTCTCTGCCTTTGGTATTTTTTATCTGTTTACCTATCTCTTAAATATCCCACTTAATGTCTCATTCTATGTAATTCTTTTGCTTTCTATCATTTTTAAAAATATCTCATTTAACTTATTTATATATTTTAAGTTTCATCAATTACATTTTTCAATTTAAAAAAATTATTTGTTTCTTTTTGAGTTCTTTCTGGTTAATAGGTTCATTTTGCCTGATCAGTCTTATGCTAATAATTTCCACTTCTTTAAACACTTAGCATCTGATATCTCTCAACTGAAGACTCCAGCACTAAATCACCTGCAGGCCTAAGTTCATGGTTTCTGCTCTGTGCTAATTTCACATATGACTCTGTCCAAATAGCTTACAGTTTTCTAACAATGAGCTCATCTAAAATTACTTTAATCCTCCAATAACTCATAGGTAAAAATGTGATTACTTTTTCACAAATTTATATATATATATATATATATATATATATATATATATATATATATATATATATATATTTTTTTTTTTTTTTTTCCAGAGGAAGGCACACAATGTAGAAAGACCATCTTCATGACACCAGCTGGCAGGGGAGCTCACAGATTAGCATCTGCCCTCCCTGCTCCCTCGTACTCTATGCTTACTGATTTCTTCGCTCCACTCTAGATTCACCTCCCTCTTAGTGAAGGGGACAACAAGAGCTTCAGAAATTCTCCATAACTTGTGGAGGTCTGGCAATATATTAAGAAGTATGCTTCATCTACTACAACTGTTTTCAAGCAAATACTCCTTCTACTTGTACCAGAAACGTAAGTTATGACACTAATGTTTTTGATAAGAATGATAGCCAATAAAAAATGGGTGGAATACAGACCTATGAGTAGAAAATAGTAAATTAGTTATAAGGTGAGTTGGGTGCATTATAGTTAAATAGTAAACATTAACAAAAAAGGACTAAACATGGTTACCTACTGGGTGATATTTCCAGTTTAACCACATTAAAGCTACTTCTTATGTGAAATCCCTGTGCAATGGACCCACACAGAGGTCCACATTGACTCTCTTGTTTCTTGGATGCAGCTGCAATTTCACATAGTGTATAGTACTTGACTTGTGCTAATTGTCACTACTACATTATGAATCCAGTGTTCATAGGACAGAAAAGCATAAAACATTCTACACTGTTAATACAGAATTATGGGTGGGACTTTTGCAACACAAATGGGTAAAACATACAATTAACTGGGGAGGTACTATTAAGTGCTCAGGTGAATGTGTCCTCTTATCTTCCCAGTGTGGTGTTCAGGCACAGAACATGGACGGCAGATCAAGTTTTGCACAGCCAAGTGGCGATTTCCTTTCACATCCCAGGGGCATCTGCTTTACTTTCAGTTTTGGGATCTTCTGATTCCTCAAGGATAAGGCTCTAAATTTCACAGATCAGAGATAAGCTAAGCTACTCAGCACCTCAAAGCTTCAGCAAAACTGTATCAGGATTTAACAGTAAGTGAAATCATATTCTAATACTGAAAGGACAAGTATTATTTAATGTCTCAGTTAATAAAATACTGAGAGTTTAACTGCTATTTCTCAATAAACAGTCAGTAGTCCTTCAGTGTAGATCCTGAGCGCCTCAAAAAGGATCCAATTCCAGGAAATATTAAACACATGAAAATATAACTCACCCAAAAGATCTCAGCTTATTCCTAGCTAGTGTGAGGTCAAATATCCACAGGATTTCACCTACACAGACATTCCCCGAGCAGCTCCCGGATCTCCTGGCACTGTGTAAAACTGTGTGGGCACAGCAGGAAACAAGAATAGCTCCTTCCCTCTAAAGCTTACTTTCATTACTGCATATTAACTACAGCCTGACATTATTAAGTAGTATTTTTATGTATACTTCCGTTTCTTGAAAGATTATTTTCTTTATCTAAAAGATATGGAAACTCTTGTCTCACACAGGATTCAAAGCTATGATCCAAGCTACCTGGAGAAAACGTCTTGTACAAATCTGGTAACTAGACATAGCCGAATGGGCAGGGGTCATTTCCTCATGGCCACAGAAAACCATGAAGTTCCTTGAACGAAGCTGCCCCCCTCAGCAAAAATGAATGGACTGTACGATTTTTCCATCACTGAGCAAACGTACACGTGAAATATTCACATACTCACCAAGACTCACACATCCACGCTAGGAAAGCTCAGAGAGAAGCTGAGCGCTGTTAGCCCAGAAATAAATTAACATGCAGCGAACATCAGAGGAGCCAGCAGCACTCACTGCAAGTGTGAACACATATTTGATTGCAGGACTGCGCCTTTCCTAGGGCTGACCTTATAAATTAAACAGTGTAAATCTCAAGTAAGTGTTTTCTGAACATTTTGATTTGCTGCGAACATTAGGATGCCCTTCAAATTAACATCTAACATTATTAGCCTATTGTTGGACATGGACCGCTTCATTATTGTGACCGAAAAGACATACGTACACACACTGGCACTGAAACAAAGCTTCCAAAAGGAATTTAACAAGCTGTTTAATATCTTGGGAAGTGAAAATGGAAATAGCTAGAGTTTGAGACTCAGATATTAACTCTTTGTATCCCCAGGCTTTTGCTACAGTCATTTCCACTTACACCCATCTCATCTGTATAGTCTTTCTCCCACAAGCACTGCCTAACCCACCATATTAAACTACATTGGCATTATGCTCAGTACAAAGTCTTACACTGGTCCTCAGCATACCCCACCTTCCCTGATGAGTGCAATTCCAAATAGGAAATGGTGTTTCCTGTGTTGTTGGCTGCTCTACAGTCAATGCCTGATATGACATGTATTTTTGAACGTAAGAAACAAACACATACATGCAATAAGAACAGCTAGTGAAAACTCACCACTAGAAAGTATAAAGAGTGACTGAGAAAACTGTGTCTAATGAAAAGAGAGTTAATGAAAAAAAAAAACCCACAACTACCTCATCCCCATGTGTTTGAAGCCAAGCTTTACTGCCTACAGGGGTGAGTGCACACGCAGCATCACACAGAGGGTTCAATGCTTCCCTTCAGATTACTGAAAGTTTGCCAATCAACCAAGCATGTACAAGAATCTTATTTTAAGAAACATGAGCAATAAGTTCTCAACTGCTTCTCAGTTAGGATGGAGAATGACATACCACAGTGTCTCCAGTTTGGGAGCTGATCTTTCAAAAATTACGGGATGTGGTGTAATATTTAGCAAGAACAAAAGGGCGATGGTAAACTAGCAAACATCACGAAGATCAGCATCAGTGAGAATTTTAAAATTCACTTGGAAAATGGTAGAAAACAGATATGTAAAATGTCAGATAGGCAAAATATAACATCTGTGGTTTTTACATCTATTACTATTTTACCTGGAATTCTGTGATCTTCCAAATCATCTTGGCCTGTAACTTCCTCATGCTATCATACTCTCTTTCTCCAATTCCTGTGTCAACCCTTAGATTTCTTCATTCTTTCCTTGGTTCCCCTCCTCCCATGACTCACCTGTAGTGTCTGGAAATCTCTTCCTCCACCTGGGTGATAAAATCACATTTGGTACATGAGTGTTCTTTGCTCTCCTTGACGGCCTGCTGCCCATCCGATCCTTGCAGGTGATTGGCTTCCTGTTTGACCTCTGACGCTTGGGACTCATGCACAGTCTCATAGTGAAAGAGGAGCACATCAACGTCAGGGGTGGAGAATGCACACTGGTGGCACTGGTGTTTGACACGTGAGCTTCCGGCTGCCCCGGGAGACAGGTGCAACAGCAGGAGTGCACAGTGCGAACAATTACTTTTCCTACAAGCAAATGGATAAGTAATTTCTCCAAGGTGCTTTTCTGGGCTGCAAAGGCCTCTGGGGCAGAATGGACAGTGCTTGATGGTGCACTTGTGGATGTTGTGGAGCTGCTGATAGTGACGCAGGAGCGGCCCCACCACAATGACCTCAGGCCCGTGGCTTTTGGAGTACCTAAAGTCGCAGAACTGACAGTTATAGCTTGTGACCATGTTATCCTCCACTCCCTTGGCAGAGAAGTCCTTCTTTTTAGCCCCACTCAGACCCTTGTCTGCCTTTGTCATAGGCTCTCCTTCTGCATTTTTGGCTAGATCATTCTGGTTAATGACAGAGCCCCTGGGAAGCTTATCATTGATTTCCGGGTTAAGGCCACCTGACTGCACCACTCCGTGCTGCTTGCCATAATGTTCTAGCAGTTTAAGCGAGCTGGAGGACTCACAGCTGAAACTACAGAATTTACACCAGTAATAACTGGTGGCTTCTGTACTGTTTTGTCTCGAGGAGTCGAGCGGCTTGATGGGCACCGAGTAGCCAATAGGAGTATCGTCTCCTGCCTTGACCGTGATCTTGTCCTGCCACTTTCCCAAGTCTCCGGAATCACCCGATCGAAGGGCAGGGATGGATTTGCTAGAATTTTTCTCTGAAGATTTTGCACCCTCGGAGGAAGAAAGAGAAGCTTTTATTTTGTTTGGGTGAGTCTGAAGAAAATGCTGCTCTAGCTCAGTGGATGAGTTGCCCATATAAGTGAAATTGCAGAATTTACAGCGGAAATACTTGGTGTTTCCTTGGCAATCTGGTGTCTTCCGTCCAATGCCAATGAATGTTCCACCGGAAGTGACCTGGAGGGTGGAAGAAATGGGTGTTATTTTAAGTGTGTCATTAATCCACCGGTTTCTCTGCAAGGGTGAATGGGGGCTGCGAAGTATTCCACAGGGGAAGAACAGAATACAACACTACTCTGGCCTTTAGGCGACATCACCTGAACAATAAGAGCAGAAAAAATAATTCCTCTTCATTCCTGTACAACTACACTGTGAGTTGTTGATTATGCTCGACATTTTAGGTGAAAGTAAGGAACAAAAGCACTACAACCAGCTCAGAAGGTCAAAACTCAGATACCAATTCTGAGTTTTCTGCTCCTTCTTCCAGTCACATTCCTATGAAAGCATCCAGATTGAGGGGTCTCTTTCTTCAAAGCTAAAAGTTGCTGTCAAAGCCGAAAGCAGTAGGTAGGCACTTACTGGATGCACATGGATGCCAAGGAAACCTTCTGTGAGCTCCGATAGCAATCAGGCCCTGGGAAATATGTCGTGCATCCGTAGAGCAAAATAAAAGTACTAAAATGGCCACCCCAAGCAGCTTATAATGAAAATTTCCTTGTGGACAATGAAACCAAAAAATACCAAGAATGGAGTTGGCAGGATCCTGATGAAGGAGGACTAACAGGAAGATTATCTCAAGTGAAGACAAGTGAGAAGAAGAAAACCTTCCAGGGCCTCCCCTGATTAAGGATCGCTTTCACTAGTAAATGCTTCCAGCTCCTCCTCCGAGCATCATCGTGGGGATGATTAAAAATAAAACGATTCCCCCAAACACCACAGCAGCATCACATTCTTCCCCATTGTGAAATTATGGAGCACTGGGGTTATCTGGGATGTGAAGGGCATTTCCCATGAGCCCCTTTCCTACTCTCTCACTGCACCTTAACAGGTAGCTCAATTAAACATCATCCCTGAGCGGCTAGAACTCAGAATTTAAAACAGAGTTTCTGACTATCCCAAGAGGAGAGATTTTCCTTTCCAGATATTAGGGAATTTCTGAAATTCTCTAGCAACCAGATGTAATATATAAACCAAGTGGCATAATCGTGTTCTGCTCTTCAACAGCTGCTCACAAATGACATGTGCGATCGCTGCTCATATCCAAATCACTCCATGAGAAAAGTCACAGACATCTGAAAAGCATTTCAATTTAAATGCTTTATTTAAAATGCAAATAATATTCTGTAGTGCATTGAGGGATATGTGAGCACTTCTACTAATTGCACATTAGCACATAAATAATGTGCTGTACACTGATATAATACTTTCTGAAGGCTCCCACACCTTAAACAAAGGATGGTAATGCTTCACTTCAGACAATGCCCACATCCTCCATGGCAAATGGGGAGACTTCAATTGGTCAACAGAGCATCACTGAACCGCAGACCTAAGACTAGGACACTCCTTCCGCACCTGCTAACAGTCCCATGATGGGCAGGCATTTGTGTGAGTTGGACCCTGAGAGACACCATCCAGCACCGTAACCTGGCATTTCATTGACTAAAGCACCTAAAACGTCCAGTGAAATGAAATGCATCAAATTACAAAATTTCTACGTATATTTCCCAATTTACTGAAGGTGAGAAAAAGCCTTATTTTCAAAAAGCAAAACCTTTAAATGTCATCATCAAGTACTTTGTTGAAAAACTACATCTTGGATTAAATGGCTAAATTTAGAAGTATTTCTTCCTTCTTTAAGATAGGCACAACCAGAACGGGTGCAAAATCTGGAGATGAGAAGATGTTTCTTTAGCAATTGCATTGCTTCAGAGATGTTGAGCTTTGCTAACAAAAAAAACTTTGAACTTCTGCTTCCACAGGCAAGATTTCTGAGAAACTACCACACATCATCATTATTTCTTGATTTTGCAATCTTTAGGCCTCATGTGCTATGACTACACTGAAAGAGTTCAAGAGAAAGCATGCATATTCTCAAGAAAGTTTGGCACACATGATTTTGAAGTGAATTTAAACTATTACAACACTATCACAACAGAGACATCATTACTTGACAATAACCTTAAGAGTCAGACGAACCAGCTTAAGAAGGATGATTAGCAAGAGAAGAGATCATGAAAGAGAAGCAGTTTTGTGAAAAACAGCAGTGAAACATTTTGGTTCAAGATTAAGATAGCTCTTGAAATTATGTTACATCTTTTAAACTGGTGGTGAATGTATATCTAAAAGTTGTGATTCTTTACCCAGGGAAGGTCTGGTTTCATGTATATGTAATTGAATTATGTTGACAAAAGCTTCCAATCCACTGACAGCTCTTTTAAGTACTACCAAGCAGTAAACAAGACTCAAGAATCTCATTTAATAAGAACAGCAGCACTGATGGCGCCCAACTCGCCTGCCTTGCAAATCATATTGGTAAAATACAGAATTTTCAAAGATGATACAATATTAGGATCACATAATGGCCACTTGGCAAAGAATGCTTACTTAAAATTTCATTCCTTCTCTCCAAGATCTGGAGTAATTTTGATATTTTCTACAGTAAAGATGTACATAACTCAGAATGAAAAATAAGTGATGCTACATAACTAAAACGCTGCACTAAAACAAAGCACAACTTATTATTTTAAGAAACAACAATAATGCCTACTGACCATATTTATTGTATTTTCCTGACATATACATGTTATTTTGAATCTCTTCATTTCTAAGTTAAAACAAATACACAGCCATGACAGTAATGTTGAATGAGTGTTTATAGTAACACTTTATTACAAATTACTACCAGGAATACATATCTATGGTTTGTAAATCACATTAAATTTTAATTTTTGTTTAGACAAAAAAAAAAAAAAAAAAGCTGTGTGTCAGTTCATGATCCTAGCAGTAACAGTGCATCTAGCTTGTTTCAAGTTCTGTAATGGTCACCAGGGAAACAAAATGAATGAACCAGACCACTTCTTCACCCTCAAGATACTCTTACTCTAATATCAAACATTAAAGATAGCATTCCTTTATTCATTTGTATTTACCTTTGCTTGTGACTGTCTCCTCCCAGAGAAAGCTCTCTAAATGAAATCCTATAAAAGGACACACTTTTTAACCTCCTGGCACCTGTTGCCTCATCTCTGTGCATAAAAGTACACTGCATACGATGTAGTTTAAGACATATTTTGGAATTGCTATGAGGATCAAATGAGAACTCCAGTGTGCAGGGAGGTGGAGTTTGCAGGCTGATGAAAATGCTCTGTAGACCGGGGATTTAGCTCAGTGGTTCCGGCGCCTGTCTTGCAAGTGCAAGGGCCAGGGTTCAATTCCCTGGTAACCACATACCATACTGGGCGTGGAGACTCATGCCCAGCAGCAATCAGTACCACATACCACAGGGCATGGTGGCTCACACCTGTAATCCCAGTACTTGGGAGGCAGAGACAGGAGGATTGCTGTGATGTGAGTTTGAGACTGAGCTCAGGGCCAGCCTGAACTACAAAGCAAAGTGAGACCCTGTCTCAAAAAAAGAAAAGAAAAGAAAAAGAAAAAAGAAAATGCTCTGTAGACTTATGTATCCAGTATAGTGGTCATGAGCCCATGGGGCTAGTGAGCATTTGACACAGGCTGGGGCAAACACACAACTGTCTTAAACTTAATTTAGATATCTTTTCCTTTAATAATATGCAGCAAAAACTGCAAGAATAGTATCTAAAAGTACGTTAAAAGGAAATATTTTTTATAAGCTTCAGAACTCATATGACACTTTAGCACATGCACTTATTTTCAATGCAGCAAAAAAAAAAAAAAAAAGTTGTTTGAATTAAATACAAACCTTTCCTCAGATGTGGTTCATGTTCAAGTGCTATAATTGATAGCAACAGAGATAATTATGAGGGTACTAATTTAAGAGGACTTGAGGTTATGGGCTGATAGTCAGAAAAGTAAAACCTTAAAAATGAAAGGCTAACAGTGCTAAAGAAAAATCACTGTTCAGAGAGAGAATTTTCAAAGTTGCAGGGGCCAATCTCGGCTGCAAATACCTATGATCAGAATTAATCTGATAATATACATAAAGAGTGTTTCTCCATATATAATGCTTCAAAACACCTTCAAGATCACAGGGTAGACTTCCATGAGTTAGTATTGGTGGAGAATAAGTGTCTAAAATTTTCAGTGACAAATCTAATTATATAGCAGTCATCCGATTCCCAGGTTATGAATGACTTAGCCTTACAACCTACTCCTTTTTTGGTGTCACTGGAATAACCCAGTAAATGTCCTTCACATTTGGATTTATAAAAACCAACCAATTGGAACAGGTGGTGGTCAAAACTTAAAGAGGCACATGGCACATAAAATTTAAGAAAATTTTTGTGTATTCTTCATTAATACATATTTTAATGGTCTTTTGGGGATTACAACAATACACAATTTACTTTAAACTGCTTTGCTCGTTTGACTCAGTATAACTAATAACATGAACTAGTTTCCCTATGGTTACTTGACATCTGGTATGACAGCGTAACACATATCTTAGAATCGGCTTAGATGCCAACCTTCCATAGCAAAAAACACGAAAGAAAAGACAACACAAGGAGATTCTAAAACTGAGAGCTGTATGCACAGCGCTCTCTTCCTTCCTGCCTGCAACCTGCTGCCATGAATGACAGGCCCACAACACAGATAAATAAGAACTGCACAGGTGATCTAAAGGGGATTCAAGTGGGAACACAATTTAATCTCTGAAAAGGGAGAACACCCGTCCCCCACAGAGTGCTGTGCTGCAAGCCTACTATGGAAGAAGCACCAGAAGTACCAAAAGACACGACACAGTCTAGAACATCAATGTATCTACGGTGCAGCTCAAAAAGCTCACAAGTAAATGTTACAATCAAAGTGGAATATGTGCTTTCGCCAACACTCAACAGGTTCTACAATAGAGGAAAAGCATCAAACGCAATCTGCCAGGTAAACAAGACTTCCTGAGGTAATAATCATGTATCAAATCACCTCAGAAGCAGGGATCATGCAGATATCTCAGGTAGTGGGACAAATGCAAGTAAAGGTAAAAACGGAAAGGAAACAATGTAAGTCTCTTTCAGGAAATGTAAAAATGAAATTCTCTATAGAAGGTGACTGATATATAGCAAGTAATATAGATGTTCTGGCCTTAGTCTTACCACTAACCTTTACAGAAGATTAGTGAGACAGAATTCAAAAAGGACATGTTTATGGGAAAATGTATTTAATTTTACATGAACAATTAGATAATTTTTTAAAAATTGATTTACAGGTCTTATAAAATGTACCAAGATTTATCTGTAGGATATATATTTTTTAATTTAAAAGGAAAGAAGATAGAAAGGAGAAGGGAAGAGAGAACAGATGGAGGAGATAAGGTGAGAAAAAAGAAATAGGAAAAGAAGGATAGAGAAGGAAGGAGAAAAATGGACCACAAAGGAAAAGAAACAAGAGTAAAGTAGAGTAAGGAGGAGGACAAGAAATCAGAAGGATTTGAGAAGAAACCTCAAAAAAAGAAAACAGGAAGTGAACAAAAAAAGAGAGAAAAGAAATCGAAATGAATTGACTAAATAAACATTAAGGGTGATACCAGAAAAAGAATAAAGAAGAGGCCAAGACAACTACTCAACCTTCTGGGGAAAGTCAGTATCAGAAAGAAATCCAAGTAACCCCAAGATTTCCTACCTGGTTAATTTTTAAATGAAAGTATGAAAGAAGGAAAGCAAAAAGAGGTATTTTGAGGGACTTCACCGAAATATCAAGGTGGGGCCATCTACCATCAAGAAAAACAAGTCTTAGAATACCGTCATTTATTATCCAAATATGTTACTGGACACATGAAAGAATTCGGGTGTTCTTTAATCTTACATCTGCAGGTCATCTACATATGAAAGGAGAAATGCCAGACAGGTAGACTATTTGAATTGTCAAGCTCCCCTACCCCACACTTGTCTCACTTTTAGGCCCAGTAAAATCACACAGCTCCCTTGGGGTGTGTAGCACACTCAAATTAGACACTCGAAAGGCATTCTGATTTGTCTTCTGCCTCCACACCCATCACAGCTTTTAACGTAGGCAGAGGATAAAACCTTAATTACACAGTCTTGGAAAACCTAAATGGGAGCTGAGTGCACCTCCTTAACATTTAATCTTCATAGAAAAACTAACCAAAAATGTGTCTAGTAACTATGAGAACAGAAGACAACTCCTCAGACCACCTATTAGAACACAATTTCCTCAAAGTCCTCTAACAGGGGAGAATATGAAATAAATCAAACATATGCATGAAATGCTCTTTAATTTGAGGATAAAACATTGCTTCCTTAATTAAGTAAAAATTGGCCCCTTACTCCCTCTACCAGAACTAGTTTCTGTAGCAAAAGTACCAGTAAAAATGAATCATACTGATTAAAAAGACACAAATCAGCACATTTAGTTCTCTTTCCAGTGATTTCAATTATAAACCTAGTGAGTTGCCATAAAGTAGAATTATCCCACTCTGCATTAGCTGACAGATAATCTCAAAGAAGTCACAGATATCACCATATTTAATGTGACTCAGAGTTTGCACCAAACACACCATATTTACAACCTCTGTGTCGGGCTCTTTTATATTGTTTTTCTTCTTACTTGAACTGAAGTCTCTTATTCAGGGAAGCTGTTAGATCCCTGTGTTTGTGAATACTGGCTTCTGCAACCTAGTTACCTTAGATGACAGTCCTATCTACCCTAGGTTGGCAGCTCTGTGATCTTGGGCAGGTAACGTGAATCCCTCCCTCCACACTTTTCAGGAAAGGACCCGTTGGCAGTCTACTTCAAGTGTTTTGATGAAGATGACTTGATAAAGGCACAAAAAGAACTACATATGCACATTAAGAGCTCTTAATAATCGTTAGCTATTTTTAGGTGTAAACCCAAAACTGGAAAAAAATTAAAGATGTGTTAATCTTTTTAGTATGTAGTTTAACAAAAGAAGTTTGATCAGATTAGTAATATTACTAAAGAATCAGATTTTACATAACTTTCTATTAAAATTAAACAGTTTTTTTTTCTGATATTCTGAAAATGCACATTTCTTTCCAGATTTGGGACCGTGCTATGAAGAGCTGTATGGCCCAACGATTCTCAGAACTAGACTCCAGAAGAACACCTGAAAATGAAAGGGAATTACTCTCTTTCCAAACTTTCCTGGGGTTGGCGCACTAGTTAGTTCTGTATCAGTGCTCCCAGCTGTTGCAAGGATGCTGTAATCCCAGTGACCCAAGGAAAAAAAGTACAGAATAATTTGCTCACTTGAGGCGAATAGCAGAGCCGGCCATTTGAGAGAAAACTTTCATTAAGAGCTGAATAATGCTAAATTTGATTGACTACACATAAGCATTTTTTTACTTTTAAACATTCTGCCTGGACAAAAATACTGATATTGTAGAAAATGATACATATTTCTTTAAATGATAACAAATAAACCAAAGATCAGAAAGATATTAACATTTCTCATACCAACTCTAATGTAACAAAGCTAAACGGAGATTTAATTGTCATGCAGGTACTGGATTAGCAAAGACTACCCAACTACTCTACCTAGATGGCTAGGTTACCAGTTTGGCTATCTCCACTGATGAAAATGACCCAGTAAATACCCAAATTTTGCTTTGCTTTATGCCTCTTGGTGAGCATATGTTTTATTTTGCACAGTTTATTACTTGTTAAAGAGACACAGCCCTCAAAATAAGTATGGGTTTATATGCCAAACATTCTATACTCTATCGACAGTCTGAACTGATTAAAGTCTCATTCACCAGTTTTTCTAAAGTTCAATTGTCCTCAACTCAGAAAAACAAAGAAACAGAACCTGCTAAGATCTATAACTCCCCTCCTCCTCCAGATCAAAGGAAAACTCCAAGGCAAAAAATAAATATTTGGAAGGAAAATTCAAGACAAGTCAAAATAAACCATGATGACATGAATGTTCCCTGAGATTTTTTTCAGACCTAACTAATCCCCTGCTCAAATGAAACTGCCGGCGTGTGTCAGATGAGGATCTTCAAAACCCATACAGTGAAACATGCTGAAGACACAAACGCAAAGGATGACTCCCTATCTCTCAAATCTATCTTCCTGTTTCTAACATGACATGTTGTGCAACTCCAATTTTAAGAAAAGTATTTACAAAACAGAAATGCAGCTCTCCTCATTCAAATAAGACAGTCTCTGGCAAAACAGTAATGCGATTCTTCTAATAACTCTAGAATTTCATTGAAGGCCAAAATGAATTAATAGTTGGACTCCAGTAGCTAACCTTCTTGAAGTCCTCAGTAATGCATTATAATAGAAAAGGTTTACAATGTGGAAAGACAACATATTCATCATGAGCATTTATAAACTTGGTGCAGGGTAAACACTTTCCCGTGGGAAGCACAACTTGACAGACTCCTACTTTTATAACCTGATCTGAGAGCTAAAAGCTCCCCTATAAAGATGACGCAAACACCCTAATGCATAGCACATTAAGCCCTAATGAAACAGCAAAGTCTGAGTTTTAAATGCAAGCCTCCATTCAGTGATACTTTAAATATAAGCATAATAAAGAAGATTCAAAAGAAAGAGGCTGTAATTACTTTTATTAAGAACTCAATCTCCTGTCCTATTATTGGTGTGCATGGAAGCCTCAAAGGTTGAATGCAGACAGTAAAAATTACATGAAGAGCTCACCAATCAAGCTGTGTCCATTATTTTAAAAAATGTAGGTCTAACAATTGATAAAACATGCATGGGATATGAAAAATCAAGAAACCAACATTCTAGTAAAAATCAGTTAGCTAACCATTGTACCTTCTTTTGTCTCACTCAGTAAAGAAGTAACATTATGATTTCAGGGCTGGTCATGTCACAGGAAGGTATTGGGAACAAATCTTATAAATTCAGAAGAGTGCAAAAAAGAATCTTGATTTTGCGATAACTAAGGTGACTTTCATTGTGCTTTGTCCTATCTACTAAGCAACACAAAGTAATAACTGCATACTATTTTACAAAATTGTAGTTTTGATCAACTATTTGTTACATAATGTACAGAGAAGAACACATTAGTATGATTTGTATACCACCTAAATTTCAGTTACTTCTTCAAATATACAAATTTATAATTGATCTATCAAATCTTCAAAGTTGTTTCAGTCACTTTCTTTCCCAATGATAGAGTTCATATTTGCATTTGAATTCACTGGAATTATTTCAAACCATCCATGTCAAACCAAAAGATAGATCAAAGCCTCAGAGTTCTTTAAGTTCTTCACTTACTTCTGGCTTCTGTTCCTTTCTTCTTAGCCTAAAATGTCATAAATCTATCAGTAGCTAGCAACTGTTCTAATGTTTTAAAAAACACTTTAATTGAAAAAGATTAATGAATTGTTCCTCTCATCCTCCCATTGAGTTATAGATTTATAGAAGTAATTGCTGAAATGATTTGTCTACAATACTGATGTCTTCTTCGTCTTGCTATCAGAATCCACGCAGGTCATTAGCTCACTACACATATTTCTGACCAAAACCTACATAAAGAACTTCAATGGGCAGCAGTGTGTGTCCTAGAGTTATTAATGCCCCAACAGTTCAAACACAAAAGCAAGACCTGTGAAATAGCATTTCTGAAGCATAACACAGATGGGTAAAAAGGAGACATTAAAATGCACTTTAATTCTTGAGTTCACGCATGTAAAGTAGCTGCTCAGTATTTATTTCTACACAAAAACATTCAGAACCTACTTATCAACAGACCTGTTTAAACATCAGCATCTGGTGTACAGACGAAGTGCTCAAAATGTGCCCTTAGGTATATTTAGAGTCATCTTCAGACAGGGATATCAACTCTTTTTAAGCTTGTTTCAAAATGCAATCATTTGTTTAAAACAATCACCTATTTTTTTCCATACATTGCTTTCTTCTGTTTTTCGTAATATTAGTTCTCTTTGAAAAAGAATTGATCTTAACAAGATGATCTTTTTGCATGCTATTTCCTACCACTTTTTGTCTTCTTTACTGTGTAGCCTGCAAGGATTTAGTAGACAGCACAGTCCAAGATCAGCTGTTTTATTTCTAGTTCTATTAGTTCAAACTTAGATAGCTCAAACATCTGTTTTATTTCGAAAATCATTGCCCAGGAAAAGTGTTCTACGCAAACATAAACTTTACTATAAATAACTAAGAATCTAACAAATAACTGTTTGGGGGAAATGGAAGTGTGTTTAAAACTCTGAGTTCTTCCAAACTATAGGCCTTTAGTAATCTTCCTTTTAGAACCTTCCTGGCAGCAGCAACGAGCTTCCTACAGAAGTCGTCCCCAGAGTGAACAAAATAAAACTCCTGCCGGAAATCCAGGTATTAACATCATATTACTTGCTAATTATAAAATACCGTTTCACATACTGACATTATTCACTTCCAACCCTTTTATCTAAAGCGAGTATTTGCTTTCCAATCATAGTTTGACAGCCGAGTGTATCTGACATAAGACAGTGAAATGATCTTTAATCAGACGGCAGTTCAAAGCATGCAGCTTTCGTGCATAATAACTATGCTGGCTTAATTTGCTTCTCCACAGAAATGATTCTATTTGTGGAAATTCACAAAGTAAGACAGAATTTTTTGAGAGCTTTACCAAAGATGAAACTGGCTTTTCAAGAGTTCTTCATAGCTTCCTTCATGTGGGAAGATGGCCATTTTGACATTTAAAGAATTTAGAAGTTTCTCTTCTGATTCTTCTGGTAAGTACTGTAAAATATTTTCACTGCAAGTTATTTCTAGTCCCTCTGCTTGTCTTTCTTAGTAGGCATTAGGTCAGTGGAAAGATCATGGCAACTTGCTGTGGCTATTAAGTTAATAAAATGACTGATATGTCAAGGGATTTAGTAATGCAAACAAGTGTGATGTGATCTCATTACTTCTCTGGTATTTCTAGTCATTCCTGAAGAAGATTAATGGTAAACTTCATGTTTAGAAATCCCCCAGACCTAAGAATGTAACAAAAATCTATAGATTATACCAAAAACTTTCTCGAGCTGACCATAAGTTTCGACTATGCAAAACTTGCTAAAATTAAGAATACATTTCTTTAGAATCAGTTCCAAGTTTCATTCTATTTCAAATGGTAACATTTTTTTTTTCATTTAACATATACTGTAAACTAAAGGCAGGAAAGCAGATCAAAAAGATATGCTGCCTTGAATAAAGCTACAAAATGAAATCATTATTAAATGTTTTCATAAATTATATCCATTTTCCTTAAATGCACAAAGGAATGCTTTTTTGGCCTACACCAAGGTCATTCTGGTGTCCCTAGTACTTATAATCATAATAACTTCTTTTTCACAAATTTATGAGGTTATTTTCAAATCTTCATTTAGACTTTTTTCATAAACATATCTATACAATGGCCATTCTTTCCAAAGTTTTACTTGCAATTATTTTGTTTTTACACAAGAGTATATCTGTAACCATCCATATGACACAAAAACATAGTCAAGCTCACTATAAAATCAAATTCTAATCTAAGAGATTGGAAAGATCCTTAGAGGAGAAAAAATTATAGCAGAAGCCTCATAGTCTGAAACTTGAACAAGGGCTGAATTATTATCATGTCCAACCATGAAGATTAATTTTTGGAAGACTGAAAATATCCAGTTATCACAAAACATGTCCAGAAAATCGAAGCTTACCTAGTTCTATGAACAGACTTTTCTCAGTCTAACAGAAATGTTGAGACTTTCCCTTAACAAGGGGCTACAGACACCTCTCATAACCATCTGGATGTGGCGACAATGGGCCAATCCAATTCTTCTGTTGCATCTACAAAGCTACTCATCTGGTCTTGGGATCCTGCTGGTACATGCATGTGAAAACTCAGATTTCACTGTTTACAACTTTTTTCTCTAAAAAAAGACCACAATATAAAGCACAAACCTGCACATCATAGGTCCCATTTAGTAAAACAGGCCTTGAAGAATTGATGTCCTGCAGCACACCAGAAAGCACAGAACGGTTGACCTTCTGGAAGTCTTTGGAATGGCTGAACTGCACCATGTTATGAAGGGCCAAGATTTTGCTGTCCAGCTCAGCATCCTGCCTGGTGCGGTTATGCAGTCCTAAATGATACTTTCGGAAGTGCTTAATCAGATCTGTGGGGTCGTTGCCATAGTAACCGTACCCACAGATATTGCATTTAAAGTCCTGAAGCTCTGGAGACAGAGGTGCCGGATCTGGGCTGTCATTCACCACTGAGTCAGTTTTGGATTTATTCAGTCTCACACCCCCATCTGAAGGCACTTGTGGGTTTTTTGAGGCCACTGAAACTGGGCTTAAACCTTGACAATTAGCTTGACCACTCTGAGCTTGCCCTGTTTCCTCGGTAGCCTTTGGTGACATCTTATGATCTTCCTTTGTCTCCAATGAGTCCCCTGATGGGGCACAGGCCATATCTTGAGGATCATCTCCCTCTGCTCTCTGAGGAGACTTTAAGGGCTCGCAGACTCCCCCAGCAGCTGGAGATGAGAAAGCCAACATATTTCTGTCTGTCACCTCATCATGTGGAAAGGGTGGAAGGTTCCCTCCCTTGCTGGGGCTCTCATAATTGAAGCCAGCCTTCTCACCCAGGACTGAGCTTTTGGCGTCCTTCTTACTGCTAGCAGATGGATCCTGGATATGCAAGCTATGCTCCTCCTTATTATTTAGTTCTGCAGCATCACTCTGATCCGTGTTTTCTGACATCTGATCTGCAGAAACTTCTTGGCTCTGTCCAGACACCTTGCCTTCCGTACCTATTGGCTCCAGGGTCTGGCCCTCGCCTTCACTAGCAACGTTTCTCAGAGGGGGGTTCTTTTTCCGGACCATATCTGCAAAAATACATGGAAAAGGCAGATGTAGGGTTATTTGAAAGTCACACACATGTAATCAAATTTCAAACATTTTACTTATTCTCTTTAAGATTCTCTAAGATGTGCAATAAAGCACTTCCTCCAGGAGAAATATTGATTTTAAAAACAGCAGGAAATGCAAACCAAAGCAAATAATTTACTTTTGGAATTATTTTTGTCAAAGACCATCTCATCTATTATTTAAAAAGATTTATGAATATTAAAGGACTCATTACTTTTACTGGCTTTATCATCATTATTAGTCTTCCCTACCAGTTACATTTTGGCTCAATTTCTTTCTTCACCTATAATGGATGATACATGTACATCCATATATTTACACACATTACAGCTGATACATCATATGTGTACATGTTATAAATACACATTTTGGTTGGTGGGATACATATTGTGTCTATTTATATGATAAATGCATGTACATATGAACAGTTATATTATCAGTTATAGTTTAATATTGTTACAATGTGCAACCAAGCTAGAAATTCTCTTTCAACCAAAACACTCTCCTAGACAAAAAGACAGAAACAGCCATGTGATGAAAAGAGTGAAAAGAGCCTTGTTAGGACTTCTGGGAAATGGAGGACAATGAATTCTTATCTTTGAACTGTCAACCAATTTTGTTAAGACCCTCTGAGAGCTTTCCTGAAATGGGGGAAGACCCGGTGTGCAGGAGCACAGCAGTCAGGTCAGGACTGCACAGGACTGTCTCTAGCATGATGCAGAAGCCAACAAAGCCCCAGTGACATTGCACAGAGCCTGCAGCCACAGCACCAGGTCCACAGCAGCAACACTCTGGACAGTGAGCTTATGCTAAACCACACAACACTGTCATGTTTCAGCTGAAAAGGGCAAAGACTTGGCTGTATCCTCTGGTTTCCCTTCACATGGTAGCTCAACTGGGTAGCGACATCATCTACAAATGTATAAGTGGACAAATTCCTCCACGGGAACCCAGTGAGTCGTCAGAACTCTAAGCATACAGAGAAATAAAGAACACCATGCATCCTAACAACAGAAGAATGCACTGACAAAGGTTAATCCAGGCTGAAGCTCTATGGCCCATGTTCTGCAAGGATCCAGCAGGAAAACCATCAAATGCCAGCTAAGTCAACATCCCAAACATCTGGAAAATTCTATTTCTAGTAAAACAAGACTTCTATAGTAGAAAACAGCTAGGAAGACCAATTTAATAGAGCCAGTTACACCATGATTAACCCAAATGTGCTGGGATAAAACAAATAAATAACATGGCATCAGTCATTTTTGTCTGTACTTGTCCACAAGTGCTAAGGAACCAGAGTGGCTTGGAAAGGATAGATGTTTACTTTTGAAAAGCTGGGGAAGAAACATTGTTATAGTATGAATACTCGAACAAAGATAATGAAGTAGCCGTATAAAGAAAGGATCATTTATAAGGTAAAAATTCATCCTAGTGAACGAGGTGGAGAAGAGTATTTCTGTTTAGAAAAGCACATTGCTCCTCTTCTACACTGATCACATCATTCATCAAAGAGCCACAGACTCTTCTTCTTGGAACAATAAAAAACACTAAGAAGGAAGACTGAGCTTGCAAGGGACAGGTGCAGAGGCAGTGTCATCCTGCCCGGCTTCCCGGAGTAGGGGCCGCGTGTTCCCGCCTGTGGTGCCACCTTAAGGAACTAAAAATAATGAGCCTAGGGAACTTTTACCCCTAAAGGCATTCTGGTTGACTGTGTCTTTGCACTGCTTGCATTTTAATGTCTTAATTTGTGGATAAAAATGGTTTCAGACATCTCTATTCAGTCAGAGTGGTCATGCACCGCAGGAAAGAGATTGTATGTGATTTCATGAGCAAAATAAAGTTTAAAAAAATACGAAGAAAATTTTAAAAACGAATTATCATTTCAAATGAAGTTTAAGCAAAATCTATTGGTTTGAGGTAGCCATGGTCCCACATTTACAGTCTCAGCTATTCAGGGGGCTGGATAGAAGAAAAGTGAGCACACAAGTTTGAGAGCAGGCTGGGCAATTGTGAGACGCCCCAGGAAAATGTGTGTGGGAGGAGAGTTTACATACACATTTCATCGGCCAGTAAAGGAGTTTTCTAGATCACTGAGTACAAACCCTTCCTCCCTAAGAGAATGTGATGGCCTGGTGTGCACCTCTTGACTTTCTCTCTAGAACTCCATGACTGTTTCTTCTATTACACATCTTACACTACAATGTTTCCTTTGACCAATGCTGAATAATCATGTTTTGTCTTTCAATATTTTCAATAATATAACTAAATCCTATGAGTCACCTCAATAAGTAAATAGGGTCACACAAAAAATTAAAATCCTATATGAAAATTAGAATGTCTGAAGAAATGAGAATTCATTAATGTTATCCTTCCATTAAAATGAAGAGAAAATGGTTTATGTCCATATATGAACGTCAAGGTGCTTGGGAAAATGATAATAATTTCAGTAGCAAGAGAACTAAGTTAAATTAAAAAATGAATAAATCTAAATACCTGTATATTAAAAAGATTACTTTCAGCACAAATAAAAGTTATAGGTCTTTTATCATTACCATGAAGAGAGGGAGTGAGTCAAAATTTCAAAACTATTCACCCAATACACTTAGTGCCTTAGAGGAAAAACATGATTTAATTAAGCTATCATCTTTCCAAATTTCAATTCCTTCTTCCACCCAGAAACAGACCTTTAGAATGTGCATGACTCACTGATTCCTTATGTTGAGTAGCGCCCTTAATAATATACATTGCAAAGAAGGTTAAACTGCTAAAACTTCAAAGAAGAATCAGAAAGGTCACTTGGGTTTTATTCTGTGCTGTGGGGGTAGGGGCATGTGCTTTTTAGTTGCTTTTTTTTATCATTTAGTTGACTTTGAAGTCGTTATAGAAAAAATAATTCTAACTGGAATTATATCATCATAATTTTTCAGAGTGACATATTATGTAAATATAAGCACATTTGCGATACTTCCAAGTGGAAGAAACTCCCCTAGCAAGTCATAAGTTAGATACGGCGAGACTGGAGCCACCCTCAGTCATTATCTGGAAGACAAATCACAGACTGCACGATGCTCTGCTGTGTGCCAAGAACTTTTCCAGTTAACATTTCACTTGAAAAAATAGATCACATACTTGTAAAATCATACCCAGCATTGACTTCATAAGGCATGTGGCTTTAGAGGACTTTTTACAGTTATTAATTCTATTAGTCAACTAGCAGGAAGCTAATGCAACTGTCTTAGAAGACGCTGGGAGGACACAGAAGACATTTGGAGGGCTCGTCTGTACATCTGCAAAACAAAGCAAAAAAAAAAAAAAATTTTCCTTCCCAAATGATAAAAATGTACTTTAATGTATCGCGCCTAAAATACATCAATACAGCAGCACCACAAGCGGCCGGGGAAGCATCTGATAAAAGCAGGAGCAGACCTTGAGCAGGCTCCGCTCTTCTCCTCCCTGATATTTTAATAAAGCAGCAGGGGGAGGTGGGCGATAAAAAGATCACAGGACATGAAATCAGTTTCACAACAGACTGTGATGTTGGTGCAATTATTTGACCACAAAACCCTTGTGATACTTACCTCCTCTAAGGTTGGGGGGATAGGAACTTAATTTGTGAGCACCAGGAAGGGCTTCTAAGGGAAAATTTTGCAGTCATCAAAATATATAACCGCATGACTCAATCTCAGTTATCAGCTCTGGCAAGTCGATTTCAAACATTGTCATTCTGCTCAGTAGTAATTGAAGAAGCCTCACAAAAATGACAAATACAAAAACTCAAGCTGTGACTTAAAGTTGGTCTGCTATAAACAGCCATCAGAGAAAACAGAGCTGAAGGCAAACTGGACAAAGAGGGGCCCCAAACCACAAGGCTCCAAGTGCTCACTTGGGCCAGGAATGTAGCTCAGGGGTGCTGCGCCTGCCTGGCAAGAGCAAGGTCCTGAGTTTGATTCCCAATGCTGAAAAAAAAAGTTCTCCTTTACATCTTCTATGTAATTGTGAACCAAAAAGAGACTCCTGGGTAAGAGTGAGAACTATCTAAACGGACATCATCCTCCACTTACTAACACAGGAACATTACTGAACCACGTGACTGCCAAGATGGAAACAGGTTAAAAAGATGTTTAGCTTCTTCTAAATGTGTTACTATGTTTTTAACTTGAAATATAAGATGTGGCATCTGAAAAAATATTAAATCCACTCTTGACTAATTGTATTTCTTTTTAAATTAAAACAAATCTAAAAGATTTGTTTGCATTCATAGAAAGTATTGATTATTACTATTTTTTAAAAAGTAACAGGAGAAGGTAGTATGTTTACACTATAATACGACTTCAATTCAGGCAGTGGAAATAATAAAGCTCAAATTTTAATCTTGATAACTACTTGGCCTCACTTATTAAAATACTTAAATATATAAGGAAACAATTTTCTGAAAAAGACCAAATTATGTACTCAGGATGATACCTTCACACCCAAAAGAATCTGAGTTTTTCATTATATTTGAATATTGTGAATTAACACTCTAGGGTTAATGACTTAGTTATATTTCATGTATGTATAATACATTAAATATTTATAAACATAAATAAACATGTCAACCTATATGTTTATTAAATATGCATTTGTGCATGTATATAAATATATCCAAACACTTATGAAAAACTCTCACTCCAAATAAGCTTTTAATAGATAAGCAAATAAATTATTCAAATACAGAAATCAACTATCATAAAAACTTGAAGCAAAACTGACACTCCATATCAATCCAAAGTAGAAGAACACAGGATTTATTTCCATTAGATTTTAATCTACTTGACAGTATGGAAATTGTCAATGTTCTTTACAGAACATTGACTTTCAAGTAAAGAAAAAAAAAAGGGGGGTAAGAAAGGTCTGTAGGAACCACATGTCCAGTTTCTGGACGTGATGCAGGTCACATGCTGATGTGACCGCGGATGAGTCTTCTGACCCTCCAAGTTCTGTTCTTTTCTCTATAATGAAGGAATAAATTATTTCTAAACTTCTCCCTGACTCTGTGACTCTGTAATTGTTCTGGTTAATAACAGTTTAGTTTTACCTTTGAAAACCTTTGTCCAATTTAACTGATAGACTATAAAATATTAAACCAGCAGCCACTAAGGATGGCCTAACTACTACAAAAGCCTGCCATTTGCTTAGTTATTCATTTCCCCAACATTCAAGTATTCAAAGTCATATATTCAATATCAATGACATCAAGAAAAATTATTTTATTTGTATTTTGTCATTAATCTAAGAGCAAAGGTATTTTGAAGAGCAATAATTTTTTCCTTTTATTCCTAGAAGGAAAAAGCCCTAAATATCTTTCCAAACATCATCTCATCTGTGCAAGTGTGTGCATGTGTGCATATGTGTGCGTGTGTGTGTGTGCGTGTATGTGTGCATGTGTGTGTATGTGTGCATGTGTGTGCATCGTGTGTGCATGTGTGCGTATGTGTGCATGTGTGTGTGTGTATATATATATATTCTGAACAATACTGTAAAAAATTAGGGGGACACAGATTCTGTAATTTGACCTCAGTCTCAAATCTTGCTGCACATGATTTTTATTATAAGTAGCAGCTCCTATTTTCATAATATATAATTCCAGATGACATGGTCTTTTTGTTTTTCTAGATAATAAAACTTTCAAGTGCTTGAAATCAAAGCTTAACACAAAAAGAAAAGCCCTCATGGTCTTCTCCTTTGTGAATATATGTTTTCTTCCCTGTCTGCTTCTATCATCAGCCTCAGAGCCCTGAGATTAATTACACTTTTATTTTTAAGAAATTAAAAAGAAAGGGGAAAAAAAGAAGACCAAAATGTTTCTTTTGATCAAAAGTCCCCCACAAAGAATTTAAAGAATTAAGCAAGCGATAGCAAAATAAAAGGAAGGTCAAGTCTTGGGCCTATAGCAAGCTAGATAGCTTCCATATGAACAACATACAAAGTTCAGTTTTTGAGGAACATATGTGTCTGCTCATTGGTTTGGGGGAAAAACACTTGAATCCTGTCTACTCCATATATACAGATCAAAATCAGATTGCCTAAGTGAACTATAAAATGCAAGAGACACTGTTTACCCAATTCACAAATCCAAGAATTACTGAAGGAGTTTAAGTGTTTTCTGTTTCTTCAGATTTCAGGGCAGTACTTCAAGGGTAGATCGTTTTTTTTGTAAACTGTTCCTAGTTTCGTAAACCCAATGTCAGACCCCGTTCTTTGCTATCCGATTCTATTTAACTTGTTCTCTCTGAATCTCCTGTTCCTGAATCTGCAGAGGTATTTCTGGACAGCTTAACTCTTGTTGAGATTTAAATGTCATCACCCTCAAACAACTCCTATCAAATAAATCTCTTATTAATTCATATCAAACAAATCCAAAGTGATCAGTTCTATTAACATATGCTTTTGAACACAAAGCCAGTTAACAGACATCTGAGAACAAACCCAAATCTCACTTTCTCTGTCATCCTCCCTCTTTCTCTCTCTGTCTCTCTGTCTCTGTCTCTCTCTCTGTCTCTCTCTCTCTCTCTCTCTCTCTCCTTTTCTCTCTCTGAGATAAAATGCACACTATTTAGATATCTTGTTTCAAAGAGTTTTGATGCTGGCCCAAACACATTTTATTAGACTTTTATTTCATCTTGCTATGTTCTCTATACTTTAAATATCTAATTTCAAATGTCCTAGTCTAGGTAAAAGAAGACAGTGTGGAAAGTAATAATATCATAGTTGCCAAAGTCAGTTTTCATGTATCCATACAAGACTTGGAGAAAAAAGTTTACTAAGCTCTGAGAAGAAAATTACAGGATTGTTTCCCTCCAAAAACTTTATACTAGAAATGTAAATGGCACTGTGGGGTATGTCTGGAAAACTCAAAGAATTCATCCCTGTCACTGAGTAACATGACTGACACAGAGCAAGTAGATGTTACACAGAGAGAATGTCAAGAGAAAGGAGAAACTAATCAGGGTCCATTTCATAGTTGGAGGAAGCAAAAATATTAAAAACTCTGATTTTAATAAAATCACAGTTGTGTTAAGCAAATTTTTGTACAATGTTTGTACAATGGTATGATGTTTCCACATGTGTGCAATTCTTCCTTTTCCTCTCTAAAAAATATTATCTACAGTAATAACTGTTGATTTAAAGAGACTAATCTGTCTCTATGCATGTACCCGGCCAGGCTAAAACTCATCCCTTAACTCTTTGTTAAACTTAAATACTACACCAGGTCATCAGGCAGAGCCAAACAGAATTACATGCAAAAAGGGTAGCTCATGGAAAAACATAAATGATCCTATTTATCTTGATGGTTATAAAATGAACTGACATTTTACTGGATGAAAATTAGATATCCAAAAATAACAAAAAATAGCCAAGTACTCTGCTCAAGGAGTTTTGTTTTGTTTTGTTTTGTTTTACTTTCTTATCAGAACTGGCTCAAAACACCTCTATATATTAAAGGGAGTTTAGTTTTATGCATTGAGGCTATTTAGCCTGTTTTCTAACCTATTCTTCAAACTGTCCAACAGAAAAGAGTACCTCTTCATTCGGTCCCCCAATGCAAGTGGCTCACAGGTGTCCCAGTTCACTCCTGGGAAATCTGCTTGGCCACTGCTGATTCGATTGGTAAAGGGGTCCAGCGGCGTACTGTGGCTACTCTGAAGGACACAGTCCCACCACCTTCATCAGTAAGAATGGCTCCCCAGCACCAGCGAGACAGATGGAAGGCAAGATTTTGTTTGGCTTTAAGTGCAACAAACTGAACATAAGATTAAAAGGTATAGTGACAATTGATACTGATATCTACATCTGTGCATACAGAGATATGTAGAAAGCAAGACCAGGACAGAAACACGCATACATTTCTCTCTCCAAAATGAAGGGAAGTAACTTTGTACCGCTGTGAGCAACAGTTCCTTCTCATGAAACTGGGAAGTAAGTCACAGACCACTGTAGTCTTCACAGTTCCGTAGGAAGCAGCTGGAAGGCCTGCATCCCTCTGACCTCCAGGGCCAAGGGCAGCCGCCAGCACATCCAGTCAGGAAGGCATGAGCTCACGAGCAGTCAGCTCTGAGAGTCACGCAGAAACAGGGATACAGACAGCAGGTCAGAAGGCCTACACACAGTACAGACAAACAGACTTGGAACAGAGGCAAGGATCTTCTCTGCATTTTTTTTAAGTTCCTTCTCATCAAACACTAGTGATTGACAGCTCTGGCTCATACAACACACCTTAATGATACAAAATACGGTTTCAATACCACCCTACTTAGAGCTTACAATTTAGCCCACCTATCATCATTTTGACTTCTGATGAAAACAAATCACACACACACACACACACACACACACACACACGGAGGCTGAAGTCAGTTTTCTCTTTTGTTAAACACAATGAACTTTCTCTAAATGTGTTCTTTTTTAAAAAGCAAATTTTTTTAGCATACGAAAAAAGACACTTATGAGAGTAAAGTGGATTGAGCCATTTTTTCCTCTTGCCTGAATGAAAAGAAAGTTTCATGTACAAGGAAACCAAGTACCCAGAGAATCCATCCCTAATTTGGGTAACAGGTTCAGGAAGCTTCAGCTGTAAATGTATTTTGTGAAAAGCCCTGACCAGGACGTTCTGCTTGTGCTCCCCTGCCATGCTTGGCTAACCTCTGTCTCGGCTTCTACTACGGTAACTACTGAAGCAGAGATGACAAACCAGAGGCGTTTCTTTATGTTCTTCCCAAGATACTGGCTTTGAAAAAGAAAAGAAAGGAGGTTTCTTGGTCAAATGAAGGTTAGTGAATATTTTACTTGCTATACCTTGCACTGAAATCCACGATGCACATTAGCAACGACAGCTCCAAGCATCCCCATGGGTTAGGGGAATGAGTGTGTTCCAACCGAATTCCAATCAGAATTTCCCAGTCTGGTCTAACTTTATGTCACCTAATGCCACTTACTCAGCAAAACTCGGGATCCGAGCACAGAGGGAGATGCTGTTCTCAGACGATAAAGCACGTGTGATACTTTAAAACAGTATCTCTCCATTCCACTGGAAGCACACGAAGATACTCTGCCCTGAAGTGGACCATTATGAAACCGTGGTTTTTGATTTTACACCCTGCCCCCACCCCCACCATCAAGTCATCAACTTTAAAAGAAGATCATGATATACGATCATGAAATATTTTGAATCAGCATTTTGAAAGAATGCAAAATGGCAAAGGATCAGAGATTGAACACTGAGTTTTAAAAAGTAAGAAAGAAACTATGCATATGCATAAGATCCCAGATGTCTAAAACTATACATCCATAAACATATAAAGTTATGAATCCAAAGTCAACTCAGAGTTAAGTAGTCTAGATAGTTATCAGTGCATAAAGAAGTCCTTGTTGGAGGGGTGTTAAGACAAAGTCTCACTTCGTAGTTCAGAATAACAGTGAATTCACTATGTAGTTCAGGTGGCTCTCAAACTCACAGTAATCCTCCTGCCTCAGCCTCCTGAATGCTGGGATTACAAGTGTGCACTACCACAAAAACTCTTTTTTTTTTTAAAGTTGTAGCATCTGATGCTGTCCTCTATGTGATTAATTTAAAAGCTTTTGTATTAAATGTATATAATTATTTTACAATAATTAAAGTGTTACCTGATTAAAGCTAAATCATAAACTAAAACATGGTCAGGAGTTGAATGAAATACAGAGCATGAAAAACCACTGCAGAAAGACCCATGACCACTATATGGCATCTACAATTCCCTAGTTACAATCAGTAGTCTTCCAATGTCACAGAGGCCTAAGAGAATCGGTCTCATTCCTGCTGACCTCCTGGATTATATTAGTAAGTCCTGATCCTCACAATTCCACTCAGTCTCCGTCCCAGGTTAACTAGAAGGGTAATAAACAGCAGAATATCAGTCCTAGGGGTCACAATCAGAAACACAAAGAAGGCACAGACCCAGGAATATGGCATCCTATCAGCCTGCCTCGGGCTTCTGAGTGAGGCAGAGAAGCAGACACAGTGTGTGCATGGGGCGGATTCCCCATCTGGTAGAATCTCAAACAGACCACAATGATTTATTGATTTGAGGATTTTGTCAGTACATCTCCCAAAGATAAAAAACAGGGAGAGAGAATAAAACAGTCAAGGTGGCTGCCGAAGTAAATCTAGAACAGAGAATGAATTTTAAATTAATCTTAAATATGAAGCCAGACACAAAGTAAAGTCACAGTAAAAGCCAACTGTGAAAGGATGACCACACGTCTAGGCTTTCCTGGGATCCTACGGCCCCTACTTTATATATACAAGCTAAACAAAGAACAGGGATTTGATATACACGTGGGAGGCTGCAGAAATCAGGACAGAATTAGCTCATCTGTTAGGTATTTTATAGGTAATCTAGTCAATCATCACTTTCAAGTTCAATATAAATTTAAGAATCTATCTAAACATACACAAGCACATAAACACATACACATGCACGCACACACAACCTCTAGAAAAGATCTCCTCCACCACCTGCACACCTATTAGTAATTATTTTTCTCCATCAATCTTCTTGTGGACACCTGTCATAATAGACTAAGGAAAAATGTATATGATTCTAGATTCAGGTATTTTACAAATAGTCATTTCAAACCTAACTGCACGGTGAAAGAAGCCAAAAGTCAGAACTATACCGGTTTTAGGACCATGATCTTGAAATGTGGATAGAGGTGAATTTGTAGCTAATCACAAAAACGTACAATGTTAATATGACTACGTACCAGGCACTGAGCCAAGAATGCACTATCTCCTTTGATTTTAATTTTGGTTAATAATCTTTTGAGCAAAGTGCTGTTATTATTCACATTTCACAGAGCAGGCTCCTGAGACACGGACACTGGGAAGCTCCACCTACACAGAGACCCAGCTTTGCACTCACAGTGTCTGTGAGAGCCCGCAGTCTTGCTAGATCACTGGGGTTCCCAGTACAGTTTTCATAACTCTCTTGTGTTTTTATTTTTCATGAAAACAGTTTGGCAATGGGTGTTTTGACATAAAAGTAATATAGCACAGTTTTTAAATTCTAAGAAAACAATCTAGATGACATTGTTTTACAAAGATGGGCAACTGTGCTACCTGTTTCACTCTGTAGTTCTGTGCAGTGAATGCACAGTGCCAACATCCTCCAGGACTCACTGAGCTTACCAAACTACATGTCTCCAGAATAGTTTAATTTCTACATAGCCCTCCATAGTTTTCACAAGAGAAAGTTGGTGTTCTCCTCCTTCATATGGCCCCTCAGGCTCTTTGACATAAGAATCATACTACATGATAATAACATGTTAGTGTTTTAGGCAACTGTACTAGATTGTGAAGTTTTCCATCCCTATCAATATTATTAATGCTAAGTCCAAAAATAACACCTCTGTTCATATATGTGATACGATCATCAAATTAACATAATTATTCATATATGTAAAGGTCTGTTATCAATGTTCTCAAACTGTTTCCAGGGATAACGCACAGAGGCTGGAACATGTTTCCATCATCAGTAGTGATGCACTGTGATGAGGACTACTGGAGAGATGGGTGTGGGCATACACATGATGACAGAAATATGGAAGATGATACTAATGTGACCCTCCTACAGAGACAAGCCTAAGGCAGAATAGACTCTCACAAGAGTTCTTATGGGAGGGACAATGGATGGAAGGGTGAGCAGATGGACAGATGAATGAGTGGGTGGGTAGATAGATGGATGGATGAGTAGGTGGGTGGAGGGATGAGTGGTAGGCAGGTAGGCAGGTGGCTGGATGGATGTATGGGTGGGTGGGTGAGTGGATGGATGAGTGAATATTAACACACTTAAACATTACTGTATATTGTTTAGCTCTTCAAGGAAAGCCTACCAATAAATGGACTGTATAAAGTAAAAGCTAGGATAATACTAAAATTGTCTCATCAACATAACACACCAAGTCAAGATTTACAGGGATATAAGGTATTAATTCTGTTTTTGTTTAGGCTGCAAAAGAATCAGATATCATAGCCTCTGATTTATGGGCAAAAAGCAATAATCCTACATGCAGTGGGAAGTAAGAATGATTAAATTTACTATTTAAAACTGAATCCCAGCCATCTCAGCTTGATTCAGTTTCTATAAATGTCTATATAACTTCATGCAGCAAAAACATCTGTGGAATGACTACACAATTAGAGGAAGGTTCATTAACAAAAGTAGCTTGCTCTCCATATAGTGATAATTCCCTAATAACATCACTGTAGTCACTAAAATCAATTTTTATAAGTTCATATGGCTACATAATTACATTCTTGACATGAATACCATATAGTATTTAATATCCAAAAATTACTATCAATAAATATATTTATATAAACATATAAATTTTATTTATAATATTTCCATAAAGTTTTCTCTGATATTTTGAAATTCAAATGATCCTGTATGACTAGGATGCTATACAAAAAATAATCAAATTTATCTTTTAAAATATAGTCTGGGAAGGAAAAAGAATGCCCTGAAACATCTGGACCAGACGTTAAGTAACTTCAAAGAATCCGAAGGACACAAAATCGGTGTAATTTAAAAATACACACACACAACATGAATATTCAGTTTGTTATGTGAATTTTCTAAACTGGAAATAACCTAGATATGTATTCACAATAGAATCTTAAAAAAAAAAAAGTTGTATGTCCAAGTGTATAGTGGAATACCTGATCATACAAAAGGATACTGTGCTACAGCATAACACAAACCACATGTGCCAACATGCTGGACTTCCCCAAAGAGAATATGTGTGAGATACAAAGTTCACAGAAAGTCACACTGGTCTGGAGGTTAACACCCAGGAGAGTGAAGCTCTGTAAGGAGGAGGACACAGGAGACAGAAGACAGGAGACAAAGGTACAGGAGGCTTTGGAAGCACAGGAAATGCTGTGCTTGACATAAGAGATGGTCACATAGTGTATTTATTTTGTAAAAATGTATTCAATCATAGGCTGATGATCTGTGTATTTTCTACCTGAAAAGTCAGGGTGGAAGTCACTTCCCCTTGTAACCGAAGTTTCTCTGCACCAACCATGAAGTAATAAACAGGTGACACCTAACAACAGTAAAGCAAGCAGCCCAGGGGTTGCAGCAGTGTTGGCCCTCAGGCTTTTCAGCATGCAGAGCCCACAGCTTCCAAAGTAGGCAACAGAGTGATGAGAGAAGAACAGGAAATGTGTGCTTCTCCTTGAGGAACCCTTGGCTTACTATTTCCTTATTGAAGTGTACAAACCAGAAGCGAATTCTCTGTGATCAAACATAATGTATCATGTATCTTCTTATACCTACAAAGCAAATGTCACACACTACATGAAGGAGTTTTAAGGGATAATATTTTCAAGTATTGTTATTAAGACTTGTGAGGTAGGTTTGTGAATTTGGTGGGGGATCAGTTACTAATATGCACCAGAAACCACTTGAAAACAGAAGCCAGAGCCTGAAGAAAATATTAACCAAGTGGATACCTTAAAACTAATAAAACTGTACATATCAACATTATTTTGCCTATTTACCTATTAACATGGTTCCGTGCAGAATGAACCACTCCTTCTCATCATTCAGTTTGTGAGACAGAATACAGTATACCCGGGGACATGGATGGATCACAGCGCCCACCTCGGTGGAGGCAGCATCTATCACATGTCACAAGACACGTTTCATTTAGTCAGTCTTAGAAAAATGTTTGGAGTTTAGATCCATGAATTCTCTGGCACAATCCGTGTGTTCAAGACCGCACAGGTATGACTGCTCTTTTCCCTGGTGGTACTCTCACCACCACTCACAGGAAAAAGACAGCTCTTCCTTTCGCTTGTTCCTTCTCTTCTTGCTTTCTGCTCTTGTTTTTGGTCTTCACTTCTCTTTTTTATCTAACTTTTTACTGTTTTAGGCCTTTAGAACCTTTTGTTTTCTTCCCTCTTAATTTTTGTCTTGTAAGGTTCCGGACTAGAAAGACCCACAACAGTAAAAAGCTGGATGGTGAAAAGATAGATAAAATACATTGGCCAGTGCTAATACGTAAAGGACAGCACCATTCTGGATGGAATGTCTTCTCAGGCCAAGACAGTGCGTTAGACATTTCAAACTGTCACTACTTTATGTTCTTGTGCATTCTGTTCTTAACTTTCATGAAGAAAATTATAAATTATTACTAAAACAAGCTGATATGAGTGTTATTTTTTATAGGAACCAAAGCCAAATCTATCTGCTGGCGTCAGTACCCATTTTAGCATGCTTTCCTATGTTCCGTACAAATATTGCAAAACCAAGTAAGTGCTACGATAACTTGCCATCCAAATCAGTGTGACAACTTCTCCGCTCTACGTAACATGCTGCGGGCCAACTATCTGCCGGGATCCACATGAGATGGGGATGATGCCACTGTATGCCAGGTGGACATAAATGTGCCCTCAGTGTGCTGAGAGTTTAGAAAGAAAAATAAAATGCAACAAGGGGATTTCTGAGTAGGATTTAGCAAACAAGGAGTTCTGGAGGGAAAACTGTGAACACGAGGGCAGAAGCTGGCCATGGTAAGAGGAAAGCTGTGGGATTCAGGTAGAAGAAACAAGAGGCAGAAAGTTAGACCAGAAGAGAATGTGTTTTCTGAAACAAATTCAGAAAGACGCAGTAACACAAGCAATTTCAGTAGCTTCAGTTATCATTCTCTTTTTGTTATATGGAATTAAAACAAAATTTCTAATTGAAAAAGTCACATTTTTCTGGAAATATCACATAATTAATCACATATGTTCACAAAATTTTAGAGTAACTCTTCATGTGTACCAATGAATTATACGTTTCTACTGATGAAAAATATTATTGAAAAAAATTAATTAAAAATATAGTTTCTCATTTTTATGTGATTTTTTTTAACTCTGATTAGGCAGTGCCAACAATCTTGTGGCTCTGTTTTAATCATAAGAAAATTAAACTTAACTCAGGAAAATCATCAGTGAATTTTTATATATCAATATCAATATATGGACATATATAATTAATTTTAAATTGATCTTTCTAAAGTATCCATGAAGTACGAGAGCACAAAGTGTATGTAATTCAGAATAAAGTTCCTGTTTATGTTGTGACTGAAGAGATGTTAACGGTTTAAAAAAAAAGTCTTACTTATCAGGTGGAAAAATAAAGTAATATCTAATGTTAGATATATGTTCTATTTACAGGCAAAGGTATTTCATATCTTTCTGAACAGTTCATTTATACATACACTATCCATTACTGAGCCCATGATATATTCAAAGTCTAAGAGAAATTTATTGCTTTCTGAAAAGAAGCTTTGTTAAGTAAGCAGAGTTCAAAGTGAACGACTTGTTTTCAATCCCAGGGCGTGAAAATGAGCAGGACAAACATCAAATGTCCATGAAGGCTGTTGGTAAGTGCTAAATATTTGCCATTTTTCATAATTATGCATCTTTCTATTGCTTTTCTAACTCACAGTAGAACAATGTGGTGAATAACCTAATGAAGAAAGACCGAAGAGATCATCCGGAGGTGGAGAAGAGCACCCAGAGCCCCTGGGGAGAGGAAAGGGCACTCCTACAAACAGGCGAGAACACTGTGAACGTGAACATGTGTCAAGAAGCGGCAGCGGAAAGACTGCATGCGGACAATGTGGTTGCCAAAGCCACTGAGAGAGAGAATCACGCATCTCACAGAAAATAAGCCCACTCGGAGACCCTGAGCATAGGAAAGGCGAAGGGGGTGGTGTG
The DNA here is from genome assembly GCA_004026965.1 of Petromus typicus. NCBI lineage: Eukaryota > Metazoa > Chordata > Mammalia > Rodentia > Petromuridae > Petromus > Petromus typicus. The sequence goes on from PVIR01002697.1 coordinate 61,747, forward strand.
ACACTGGCTGGATCAGAGAGAGGACACACACGAAGGAGTACTACTCAGCTTCCAAATACTCCACTGCGATCACTGAAGTACAAAACCTCAGAAATACAACAAGCTCAAAAGGAAGATGTGATTACTGACGTATCTGTGAGAATCACGAGACGGCATTATTTGGGCATTTCTGAGTTACCATATCTTTCTATAGTGAAAGCAGGGCCGGGGAGTTAGCTCAGTGGTTCCGGCGCCTATCTTGCAAGCGCAAGGGCCCGGGTTCGATTCCCCGGTAACCACATAACAATACTGGGTGTGGAGACCCACACCCAGCAGCAACCAGTACCACATACCACAGTGCCGGGCGTGGTGGCTCATGCCTGTAATCCCAGCACTCGGGAGGCAGAGGCAGGAGGATTGTGATGTGAGTTGGAGGCTGAGCTCAGGGCTAGCCTAAACCACAAAAGCGAGACCCTGTCTCAAAAAAACCTAAAAAAAAAAAAAAAATTAAAAAAAAAATATAGTGAAAGCAACTACCAATATTTTACTTATGTTTCATTAACTGAGCAGCTGCTGGGAAAGTGCAGTCATTCGCTGTATATTCTCAAAGCCCTACACGGGACCTGTCAATCACAGGTGCTGTTCCATATTGTACAAACTTTCCAAAATCACTGAAGCGTCAAGTAAGTTCACCAGAACTTCGAGAACAGACCACAGATATTAACAGACTTAGCTACTCAGGCTTTTCTCTTTCTGCTGACCACCCAGTCACATTCACGTTCTATCCCAGCCCTGTCTCATGGGAATCTGCTCTAACCCAGAAGTTCTTAGACCTGTAGCGTTTCATAATAATTTCTGAAATAACTTAAAAGCAAAATGTAAGATTTGCAAAATGAAACTCAGTCTTTCTTCTCTCCCTGCGAACTCACTCCAAACTTGGAGCAAACCTCAGAAGTGACCCTCCTGGGATATTCTGACCCAGAAGCCAGTGGTCTCTTTATTCCAGCAACACCCACCCAGATGGGCACTCAGGCAGCCTTCAAATTGGGTTACTAAAAATTCATCTAAAATTCTATTTCAGGGCTGAAGGTTTAGCTCAGGGGCACCACACCTGCCTGCCAAGCACAAGATCCTGAGTTTGATCCCTGGTACCAAGAAAAAAACAAAGATAAATAAATAAACAAATTCCATTCTATACTCATACTCCGCACAACTCCTCAAGCTTCCCTCTGCTCACCATCCTAGTGGACTCTGGTTCTGAACAAGAATTTGGAAAATTCCAAAGTCCAGGTACTTTTAGGCAGACAGAGATTTGTCCTTTGTCTGCCCCTCCAGAACAACTACTCTAATACACTGAAGCGCAGTTGGAAGGCACGAGCCCAACATGTAAGACACACTGACTTGTAAATGTGTGTTAGGGTCGTGAAGGTGCTCCCAGATGCAAGCCAACACTGCCTCTTAGGAAAAAAAATGACACTGTTCTCAAGTTGGAGCAGTAGGCCTCACCATAAAAGAAAAACAGAAGTGTTGATAGAGACCTCCTTGCACTTCCAAAAACAAATCTTGGTAAAACCTCCTCTTTTCCAAGGTTGGATAGGATAAAGAAGAAATACTCAGTTACAAACATGCAGAGGAAGCACATAGAATCAAAAGATCATGCAAATCTATTCCCCAAAATAACAGTCATTTGGCCAGGTTCTTACACATTTTTTGCATTTACCTGTATTAATTTCTTTTTTTTATTATCTGCCAGAGAAATCACATTTTATTGTATATTGACATAAACTCAAAGGGATAACATTCCAAAACAACATTCAGCTGGTCATAATAATATTTATAACTTGCCTATTTTTAAATGGAATACAAAGAAGAATAAAAATTAAATGAATACAAGAATATCTACTGAAGTAGACTATAAAAGACATGACACTGTCATTACTGATATATTTCCCTTCTTGGGGAACATAAGGGGACAAATAATGGGTGACATGCACAGTGGCCACTCCACGTGTATTGAAAGAAGACATTGGGATGTCACCTTAAAGAGTTTGTACACAAAAGCATAGTGTCAATCAAAGGGCAGCGGCAAATGCCTATTGCTCATCTCATTTCATGAGATAAGCACTCAATATAAAACAACTTCTGACAGTCTTGAACTCCTTAAGATTGCCAGCACTCAGTAGTGGTAAAATGCATGTACACACATGTATAGTCCAGTAAACGCATAGTATGTCACAGAAGTAGCAACACATACTTTGCAATACCAGAATGTCCCAATTCCAGACCAGTTGCCAGGGACTATCTCAGGTGATGGAAAGGTTAGAATGTAACTTATTTATCAACTAAAGGATTACTTTTAAAGCAAAGAATTCTCTTTGTGAGAGGCATTTTGTTGAAATTCTTTTTTGTGGAATTTCACATATTTCCCTCTACCTGAATCAGGTCTGTTAGTATCCAAACATATAAGGTAGCCAGAAAAAGACAGGTTCACTTTGAAATAAAACTATCGTCGGTAGGTTTGAAAACAGATTAACTTTTGTTCATGATGGAGAATATGCATTTTTCCCAAATCCCGGAAGGCACTACAGTCTCCTGCTGGACATTTCTTCCCTATGCCTGTCTAGAAGAAACCTTCCATGGCAAATGATGAGCACTGGGTTCTACACTTTCAAGGGACAGCCAGGGTTATAATTTAGAATGGAGTCCTGTGGTTTTAGGAGAGTTCGGAGAAGCACAGAAAGAAGAATGCCAACACCAACAGGCACTGAGACCACGTCTCCAAGGAAGGCTTCGGGGATGAACTGCTTACCGCACGTCTACCTACCACCATGCATCTCCAGGATGCTCCCCAAGGACTGAGAGCAACGTAACTTTATTTTCTTGACTGCTAATGTCAGAGGTAAGTGTATGTGGAAGTGGCTCCCTGCGAGAGGTAAGGTCATGCACTGTAGACAAAGTCTGGGCCAGAAACTTAGCTCTGAGAAATTGGTACTCACGTCAACCCACCTTCATACAGGGAGTGAGGGCAGAGACTCATTTGACGGTGAGACTTCATTTACCCAAGTACCATCAACACTAATCCTGAAGCACTTACTTGATGAAACAATATTTACTGCCTAACTCAGGGGTGGGGGGACCTGTATTGAAGAGCAGTCTGAATTCATTTATAGTGAGTTTTCTATTTTAAAATATTTTTGAAAAAATATATTGAAGCTATTATCCTTCTGGAACTAGATACACTGACACTGTCACATTAACTCACAGTTTGTTAAATACTGTGCAATCTTTCTATAACATTCTTTGTTATGAGACTAGAATCAGCATATGGGAATTGCTCTTTTCCTGCTAAACTGAAGTCATTACTAACTACTCATCTGTGATATGTACTCTTTCTTGTAACCAGGGATTTTAACTTCACAAAATTTAGAAACTGCCACATTGTTTCTTGGCATCGCCTTCAAATGTGACATCATTTAAATTTTATAAAACCCTGGTTTAGCAAACGCACTATAGTAGGTGCCAGGTTAAAGACTTCCAAAGAGGGCAGCAGGGTCTGGGTAGGAACCGACCACAGATCACTCTTCCCATCCACACTGGCACATGCCTTTCATTAGGAGCACATGGAATTACCATAAGCCCAACAAATGCATTTCAAAATGGGTTATCAAATTACCAGCATAGAGAAATGGCTTCCAGTTACTGGAGATCTGTTCTGAAAAAAACAACTCTGATGTGGGGATGAAAAGCTGTATTTTCAGTTCCCGAATTTCTCAAGTCTAAGGAATATATTTTGTTTCAAATATACATTTATTCGTTCACAAACCCTATGTGCACATATCAGCATAAATAGGCATGGGAATCTACAGATTCACTTATTTAAAAAAATGAAAACCTACAGAAGAGGTCGAAAAGACAAAGAAATTTTCAGAGAATCAGTGTCTCTCAGATACCCGCCAAGCCTTATTTTGAAATTTAGTGAAAGGGTACTACAACTTCCTCCATGGCTTTGAAACCTGGAAATTCTAGACATCTCATCTGTACTTCCAAAAGCACCTATTTATGGAGCTTGCAAATTCTGTAATCCATGTACAATTTGATAGCATCAACTGTCAACAAAACTTTAGAATTAGTGCTCTCAGCTCAGGATATCTTTTCTACCAACTAAAAACAACTGCAATGATTCCCTATAAATTCCCCTAGAAAATTAAATATCATGTCTATGTCACTGTCAGAAAATTGTTTTGAGCATCTATCCTATATCAAAAGCTTCATTAGTTTAAATCACTTTGTTTCTTAAACATATATTTTCATATTTCTCCTTCATGTAAAGAACACACATCCATACACACTTTGAGAATTCAAAATATTTAGGCTGAAATGGTAGGGTATGTGGTTGTCATTGTTATCTCAGAATCAGAGCTCTGTAGAGAAGAATTCACGGTGACTATGGAGTCCCGCAATCGACAGCTACCATTTTTGGAGACCTCAGTAGAACAACGTCATTTTTGTTAACTAAGTATTCGTGATTCTGCCGCCTACAACCCACACATGAAGAAAAGATGTATGTTAAAATATTCCAAGAGAACCACAGACATTATCTCTGAGAAACCAGCCCTGAGAAAAGGGTCTGATGTGTCTTGCTGAAGTTACCACAATCGATTGACAAATAGGATGGTGATTAATTCTGAAGGGGAATTTTGTAAGACTCATTTCAGAGAAGAGGAAGAAGACTCGAAATCGACACAGAAAGTTAGCTCTAGGAGGAAATTTCTGGCTACCAAAAAGGCATTTTTAAAAAGCATGTATTACAAATAAGGACTATTACAAACACAAAATATTTGCGATGAAGGCACAGGACATTAACAATACAGAGAACAAAGCACAAATGAGCAATATGGAAAAATAACCCCAAAATCCTTCCTTCACGAACTCTGACAATTCAGAGTGGCCTGGAACTTGGCACTCTTGAGCAAATCTTACACCACAGACTTTCAGAAAAAGAGAACTAATTCAGGCATGAGTTCTACCCAGAGCATAACACCAAGCTGGTCTTTGGGCATAACAGGAGGCCATCCTTTCCCATGAGAACTAATAATGAGAGATCTTTGCTTCTCCCACTCTATATATAACCTAAAAGTTTCAAAACTATAAAACTTTTAAAATTATTCCTCCTTAGAAATATCATTTTGAGCAGTCTACTGAGCACTTCCAGCATTAATACTTTATAGAAATTACAAAAATTAGAAATAGCAATGATTAGAGTTATGATGATATATATTCACATAGGCTTGTTGGCATCGACCGATCATGTCTGACACACACTTTCTAAGCTGACCTCTCCCCAAGCTTCTGGCTGGGTCTGATTACTGGTCAACGGTTGGGAAAACTACACACTAGATAAGTTAGAGACTGACTCTACGTCTGATTACACAACACAGTCAAGGTAATACAGCCCCGGCGCACTGAAGTCAACATTAGCCTATCCAATCAATGTCCTGGAAAGCACTGGGTGGCTGGACACTCTGGAGCTTAATTTGCACTGTGCATATCTAGAGACAAATAATCTTGGAAAGAGGCCAAAGTGTTTAAATTATGGAAAAATGCAAAGCAAAACCAAATTAAAAAGGTTAAAAAATATTGTGCTGCCCATTTCTGACCCCTTCAACAACTCCCAAAGGGTAAGGAGGGCTCCTCCAACAGAAAAGAAAAATGGTGGGTGGATTCAGGTCTTTTTGGTTTGTAAATTAAAGCCAGTGCTTGCAGGGCTGACCTCAGGACCACTGTATTAACACAGTGATTATTTAAAAGCTTGAAGACACAAGAGTACTTATTAATAATTAATACGGTTGGCATATTCGCATAAGGTCATGATTTTCTTTTAAACATGTTACATTAAAAAGACGTGCCACTCTGAATCACTCCATACATTCATTGGACAACTTCCTTGTTTTATCAAACTTCTCTGGTCAACACTGTCTTACGCTGCCAGCTCAGCAGCTTACTAACTCTTCCTACGGAAAGCAACACTAGAAGGGAACCTGCCACGGCTTCCACTAAGGGATGTGGATTTCCTTCTTATATTTACTGCTTTTAATTTCAAAATTAGCAAAGGTATCAATAGGTAGACCCTGCCAAATACAAGTTAAAATGACCACTTCACATCAATTCTATGTATCAGTTATTTTCTTCAACCCGTAAGGTATTCAAGGACCTTCAAGGGCAAACCAAGCAGTTGGATACAAATCACACAAATCAGTTACACCCGATCTTTGCTAAATACCTGTTGCAGTAAAGACTCTAGAAAGCTATTAAAAATACTACCATTTCCCGACATGTCCTGAATAAAACGGACTTGGAGATGCAATCCTCACAGAGGGTGTACAAAGCATGCCCTTAACGAGAATTAATTTCAAAACAACTTCGAGAATGTTGGGAAGGACAAATGGTAACACGGATCCGAATACAGCAACTGCTTTAAAGTTCATAATTGAAACAAACTATAAAAGACCTCAATTCCCAGAGCACCCGAGGTACAGCCTGAGCTCAGCCTCTGCACAAGGGCTTCACGCGCTTCTAAAGCCATCAAATCAGAAGGTCAATTAGGATTCGGCGGCCAGCACTCCGGTGTTTATTTTACTCATAGCTTTCAGACCAAAGACGGGAGACCCAGTGCGTCCCTGGGCCCAGGAGCAGTGGAGAAAGAAAATAAACTTCCAAATAAATGAAAACCCTGGGGAGGCAGGTGGGCAGATTGAAAGGCTAATCACCCTTTTCAATGAATGAAAACCGTCCCTGGATTCCTGGCCTGGTCCCTGACGCCGCCCGTGTGCACACCTAAAGGGACAGTGGGGGTGAGTCACCGCTGATGGCGCGTCTCGGGGCTGGCAAGAGGACATCTGAGCGCCAAGGCCAGGAGGGGCGGCAGCAGAAGAGGAGGCGCGGAAGGCGAGCGAGAGGGGCGACAGTCCACCCGGACGCAGACGCGGACGCGAAAGCCAGCGGAAGCGGGGAGCAGGGCGCGGGCCGCTGAGCACAGGCAGGCGCAGCGCGCGGGCACGGAGCGCAGGGCGCGGCGGGGCGGCGAGGAGCGCGGCGAGGAGCGGCACCCCCGTCCCCCGCGCGCGTCCGGGGACAGCGCGTCTGCGGGCTGCGCGGAGCACGCGTGAGGCCGCCGCGGGCCGGGCTCGGCGGGGCGGCCGGGTGACAGACAAGCTCAGTACAGCCTCCGCGCAACCCTTGAAAAGAAAATGGAATCCTGTTTCTGCCACTGATCTGCAGCCTTTTTAACTTCTTTAAAAATAGGAAGGGGAAAAAAAGGATATTTCACTCTTGGTCTTTAGTTCCGATTTTCCTATTGTCCTACCCCCAGTAGGCTGGGTCTTTAAAGCAGAATTTACTTCTAACAAATGCAAAGGAGATAAAAAGCTACTAACTGATTAAAACACGGTTTTCAGGTAATCCCACCCATGCTTTCTCTTTCATGTCTGCAAAACACCACCAGCCTCTCAGAATGGGCTGTGAGCACCCGTCTGGAGGAGGCCCAGGAGCGCGACCGCCCGCGTGACGAACACAAAGCCATGAGGATGAGTGAGACAGTGCCTTGTCCTGGGGCACACAGCTCCCTCACAGGACCCCGCTGATCACAGCCTGACCCCTGGGATGCGGCGGCCAGCCCCAGCCACTGACACGAAGATTTTCTTTTTGTAGGAGATCACAGCTATCTCTACAGGAAGAACCTAAGCTGGATGTTTCCAGATTATTACTAAAAAGATTTTTTAATGTCTTCTACTGAGATGGGCCAGTTTTAGCTCCCCGACTGTCAGTCAGAGCAGAAGATGAAAGTGGACCAGAGCAATGGCAGTGATCTCTCCTTCAGACGCTCTCCACACTAGGAGCGCAGCCTCCAGAGAGAGAACGAAACTTTCGAAAACAAGCCCAACTGCCTAAGAAACAACATCAAGGGTCAGCAAACGGGCGCTCGTGAGGTTAAAACGCTGCAAGCAAAGGAAACAATGAACAGGGTAAAGAGGCAACCCATGGAATGGTGAGCGACACGGGGCCGGCTGTGCCTGCACCGCCAACTACCATCCAGAATACATAAAAAGCCAGCAAAGATTAGACCGACCCCAAATACAACCCAATCAAAAAGCGGCCAAGAGAGTTAAAGCACAAATGGCCAATAAATACATGAAGCACCTTCACCATGGCCAGCCTTGGAGAACTGCAAATTAACACGATGGCACCACTTCAGATCTTGACTCTGCTACTTGCTACCCGTGGAAACGCTGAGCACTGTACTAAACTCTTTCTTCATATAAAATGAAGGCAAATGGTTCATGGAGACAACACAACCATGCGAGAGGACAAAACACCGGGCAGACTGCTGCACACACCTCAAGCCAGGTCTGCATTGGCAGCGGGTATAAACCAGGAGCCAACCTCGTCCACTCCCCGCCCTGGGAATTCGGCTCACCTAGGGCCTGTGTCCATCCCACTGGTGTCCAGGGTTCGACACCAGCTCCGCTTCTACAGGATCCGTTGTCACTAGCAGTGGCTCCCTCCTAGGCAAAGTGTGTCAGGCCTCCGGGCCATTTGCATGCCCTCTGCTCCCAATTCTCACAAGGGAAAACGAAGGCCGACACAGTTAATAATGTCCTCCTTCCATCATTCAAGGGCACCACGATGCATTAGCAGGCAGGAAACTATCCCAGCACACATGCCGTCCAGCTGGCAAAGACAGGCATCTTCAACAGGATCCAGTCCTACATGCAGTCTGATAAGGAACATTTCAATGGAGCCAAAACATACATTTCCTTCCTCTATTTTTTGCAGTTAGCAGACAGGAGAGCTGGACCGTCAAATCAGAGATTATAAAATGGCAATAAAGAGATTTCTAAGCCACCCAGGCTATCAGAACGGCAGGAGTGAATTTTGCCTACTAGCTTTTAACCAAAAGTATGCACCCTTCAGTCATGGAAAAGTACAGAGGATTAAAACCCCTACTTATTAACCAGAACGTGCTCTTCGGTGAAACTCTTTCCACTGTCATTTACCCAGTGTCCAAAATGCAGGCAGACATTACTTCTAAAGACACAATGCTCTCCTTCAAAGGATGTGTAAAGATGCCGACAGGTAGAACTCAACATCAGAAAAGTTTGAAGAACACAGTTAAATAAGGTTTCTAGAAAACTTTGGAATGTTTCGGTTTCAAGGTGCAAGTCCTACAAGTCATGACTGTCTGAAGCCGGTAAAAGATTCACTGAATGGATCATCTCCATTTCTCCTTCACTGTTCTGCAACAAACAGTAACAGCAAGACTTAATTTAAAATGATATTTAAGTGAGTATCAGAGGCATATATTAAATCAAAGGGACTTCCCAATTACCAGATAAAAGAAATATTCTTAGTTAAAAACCATACCTTTGTAAAGAAAGCTAATACTATGGTCTTTAAAAATATTCCAATCTTGGTCCCTGGCTTTTAAGATGAAACTATAGTGATTAGTAAAAATCAAGAGATCGGAAGTCCCAAGCATTTTTGTTCTTGGATGGTAAATGTCACTGTAGCTATTACTCAGTTAGCTATTACTATTTAACCTGGCTCAGGAAGACATGGATACGTTACAAAGCGAAAGGAAGGCCCAGTGTCCCCCACTGCCCCAGCCTCCCACCCACAGGCACCTCCAAGCAGCACCGTCTCCAGCTGACAGACCCTGGTCATCAGTCTCCCTGTCAGACTTTCTCTGAGTCATCCTGCTCCCAGACCCTACTCACTTTCATCCCAACTCCGCAACAGAAGCCGCTGTCTTTGGGCAGCAGGACACAAGAGTTGGGCTGAAGAACATCCGATACACAGAAGTGAAAACCGCCCATCATTTCCAGTTCACGACTGAGGAGCCTCTGTGGCACCTCACCTCAGGGTTTTAGGGGCTCTGCCTCCATCATCTTGCATCTTTGCAGATTCTGTGGTGGTGCAAGGCAGCTTGTGTTTTCATTTTCCTACAGTTTTCCAATGCCTGAAGCCTGAGGCAGAGAAGCTCCCCGCCTGGGTAAATGTCACCGACCAATGAAAGGCAAGACTTGAGATCACACGGCCAGATGTAACCTGCTGTTGTTACTAGTGGTGTTAAACTTTGGGAACAAAACATTAGATCACACTTCAAGCAGTGTACTAATTACACAACACTGTATAATCCTTTCCTCTCTGAAACTAACAACCTGATTTCACAATTTTCTCAACACCAGGAAGCCCTATGCTTTGGGGTCAAAGCATTCTTCACCCATATGCCAAAGTAATGCAGCCCTTTTAAGAAACTCTTAGGTCCAAAGCATTTCTAAAGGGAACAAAAATGAGTTGGGCAAGACCTAACTGCCTACAGGTGTGCCATGTTAAGCAGATTCTGGGGTGTTCCATGCTAAGATCACAAATTAACAGCAATCTAAAGCAGGTAGGCTTCGATCTGAATGAGTAGGGTGGTAAACTTCCAGAAGAAGGAGTACAGAAGCCAGAGGTGTGAGGAGTAGGAAGAATCTCTACAGTGAATTTTAGACAAAAAGCTTTCCTTAAGGAAAGAACAACATGAATAGAAAGATCGACTTGAGAATGTTCTGCATCGAAACAGAACACAAGGTGCAGAACTGGTACACCAAGAGACACAGAGGTCTGGATGCCAAGGTAATAAGCAACAACTGATGCCGTTGAAAGCACAGACACTGAAACTCAGAAAAGCACATCCCTTCTATAGATAGAACTGTTTCATTCAGATCAAAACCTGAAAGTATAAAGTCCTCAAAGAAAAGTGTAGAGATTAAGAGAAAATCCAGGACAGACTATGAGCAGCATGGGAGGGATACACCACCCAGAAGCCAAGCCAGGACAGACAGCAGACAGCAAGGCTGGCACATCAGCCCATCTGAGAGGCACAGTCAGAGGGAAGGACCACTGGGGCTTGGCTTCTGCAAAGCCACTGTGACTGCAACACAGCAGTGTCAACAAACAGGCACCCCGGCAGATTCCACGTGCTGGAGAAGGGGAGGTTTCCATGAAGGGAGACCCAGACTGAAGCATTCAGTGTCTTCTGCACTGTGAAGTTACAGTTCATATGTGCCCTGGGTTTATCTATTATCTGGAAAAAGAGAATAGATTGCATAGCTGGCTTAGAAATATTCTAATTAATAAATCTCAAAGAGCAATATGCTAATTTTGTGCCACATCACCTACCACCCATTTCATTAGGATGAAATCCATCTGGAAATAAATGCAAACGTAGTGTTTTATTTTGTCTCGTTTCACCTTTAGCCTGTTTTAACCTTCCTAAACTGTCAAAGGAGCAATAATGTTCAATAATTGCTGATTATTACCTCAAATCCATCCAGTACAACAGTAACCTGTCTCTCAGCTTCATTAGCCCATAAGACATCTACAGAACTGCTTTTGGACTGTTCCTACATTCCAAGGATGCTCAATAAACACTACAATTGGGTTATAATCCAGAGGGACAGAGGATGAAGCCATTTAACAACACTCTATAAAACATCTCAGATAGTTTTGTTCACAAATATGTGTCATAAGAGCAAGTACAGAGCAGGCTCAGAGAATGCTTACCAAAAGAAGGTGAATCCATTAACATACTGTGCCTCAGGGGGAGTAAGATGAATCTCAATGAGGAAAGCAAATCCCTTAATAAATGAAAAGAAAAAATAAAACATAATAACTCATCTTATTTAAAACTATTCTGGAAAGAACCTCTCATAAGAAACAAAAGTATTTTCTGGTAAAAAAGGAGAATCAGAGTCATTTAGCCTAATTCTCATCTGCATTGCTAGAGACCACAAGGTTCCAACCTCCCAAAGTCAGAGAACAGAAACCTCCACAAGGTATCTATACTGTCCTCACAGGGTTCTATCAGGTAAAAACTGGACCTTAAATTATAATTCACAGCAGAAATAAAAAATAAATTCAACGACAGAGCACTACCAGAGAGAAGAGAAAATGGGCAAGCTATGTAGCAATATGGGGCATTTTCGGCCATTTTTCCTACAGTTTGCCTACTACCCCAGGAAAGGTTTCCTGTGAGACGATCAGCATAACAGAATGACCTGCTCTGAGTTAGAACTAGTTTTCAATCACTCTGTTACCTCCTAATTGAATTGAGTAATGTCTAGCTGAAGGAATATGATTACTTTCTACAAGTATTTCATTTTAAAAGAAAAATTTCACCAACTCTTTATAAAAGCTTTTCATCTAAAAGAAACACTAAGGAAACAAAATCAAAGCAAAAACAGGAAAAAAAAAAAAAAAAAAAAAAAAAACGACTGCCCTTTGGTCAGGAGACAAAGACAAGAAAATCAAGGAAGGCTCAGGCTTTCCCTGGACCCTGGGACCAAGAAGATTGCAATGCAGAACCTGGACCAGCCAACTCTGAGGGCCTCACACACCCCTCCTTCTTTACAAAGCCCGTTGGTACAGCTCAGCAAAGTGGCATTCAAAGTCTCACTGTGTGGCATTCACGGCAACTTTTTAAAAGCCAGAAGTGGAAACAGCAGCAGCAGCAGCAGCAGCGGCATTGTAAACTGAATTTCATGAATGTGGGCTAAGGGTTGCATTTGCCTTCGGTTTATGCAACTTCAAGAAATAAGGAATGTGAGGAAGAGGCCTTAGAAGTCTCAACCAGGGAAATCATTCTGTCTTCCCAGTGCAACAAAGCAAATGAATAAAATTATCTTAATTAAAATAAAAAGAAATATTAATTACATCCACGCAGTACAGTTGGGGTAACAGCTAAAAATGGAAAGTGGAGAAATTCAAGAAAGAAAAATAAAAACATTAAATTTATATTTTAAAATATTTCAGCTTCACTTGAAATATTTCATTTCACTTGAAGCTGAAATGTGTCATTTAAAAGATAAGACTAATAAGAAAAGCATTTAAAATAGATGAAGTTCTTTTATTATTCTTTCCTTAATTTGTTTTCATAAATACTGAGAAGCTGATGTCAAATGCCATGAATGGTTTCTCGGCCATGTTTTATTAACTAATTGCGCATTTCAGTCTGACTCTCACAGTCTATCATTTTTCAACCTGCCAAGGGGCCCCTTACCATGAGCAAAAAGAACTCCAATTTCCCAAAAGAATAAAACTAGAAAACCTTTCATTCAAAAGGGCCACTTTAAAAAAAAGTCTCTGTATAGATAAGTATTTTAAACTGAAGGGAGAAGAGTATTACTAACTGGCTTCATTTTCATGACCATGCTATCACTGTGTTTCAGGACAAACTAATATACCGGTGAATCCAAAGAAGTTCACCCGAACATGTCTGAAGGGCATATTAAACCTAGATTTTCTGCAGAAACTTTTAATCTTCCCTAATAACTTCTATATGAAATATTTGATTCCCCTATCTTCATAAGGTAGTGATAAATATATCAACTGATTCATCCTATGATCACCAATTTCTCATTGCATATCAATAAATGACAATTCTTTTCTCACATCCATCTGCAGTAACAAAAATAAAGATTATTGAGCATTAAATATTCAGCAGATTTGCTCAACAAACACTGAAATCATGTCATGTTTTACTTATAAGCAGGATGACTATCAGACACCTCTTTGATTATTATCCAAATAGAAGAAAACCATTTAACTTTTATCTTTGATTTTTCAATTTGGGGAGAAAGATGCTTGTGCTATAATAGCTAACACCTCAGAATCCTTCCATCACTCAAAGTAAAATATGACCTGATGTTTGGTCCCAGGACAACTGAACTAAACAGAAAGAGAAAGAGAGAAACTATACCTGAAAAGCAGATGTAAGTCTTTCCTTGGTGTGATTCTACCTTGCCACAGCGAAACTACTAAATGAAGCTCAATCAAGTCAGACTCCTATTTGGCCCTTGTGTGGGAAGCAGAGCACTAGAGATTCATGCACATACAATGTCCCTAGCAGGCAAAAAAGTGAGGCCAGGATGGAAAGCTAAACCTCGGAACTAAGAGAGTTCCCTCAGAGACTACCCCTGCTTAACCTGCATCTCGTCTTAGGTGATTTAATTTATTCCTCCGTATTTCCTTTTCTTGATCTAAATGTGTTTCTTGATCTAGTGAAATAAAATATGTGTTCTGTTGGGCTCAGGAAGTTTGCTAATATATTTAAATGATCATTTTTTGTCAAAATTAAGTGGTCCGATTATTTCTACAGCAGTCTTCACAGAAGAAGCTTCCTATTTGAAAAAGATGAAAGAATCTATTGGGATGTTCATTCTTTATCAACATGTAGAAATTTTTAATTAAATCTGAAAACAATGTCTTAACTCTTCTATTATATTCCAAGTAGGTCTCTATGTTTAAATGTACTTTCAAAGTAGCCCATTAAACACAGTTTAAAAACATCTCACTGTACTGGTGACGCGCACTGCTGTGATTACATGGGACCAAAAGTTTGGGTTAAATGTTTGCTTGACATCATCGGAGAAAAACAGAGGTGGCTACTGGACTGACATGTCCTCATTTTTCCCGGTGGAGACACTAAACTACTATTACACACACACACACACACACACACACACACACACACACGCATGCACGCACGTATGCACACACACTCAGAAGAAACAAGATGCTCTGTGGAAGCCAATTCCTCTCTTCAGGGAACAGTACAGGGAAATGTTGGGATACGAAGTTTATGATTTGTTATCTGCTTCTTTGAGGCCTAACGCAGTTATTCTAAATCAAAACGTTTTTATATTCTCTCAGATATATAAGCAAAGTTGCTGCCTCTGTGTAGTAAACAGCCTTATTCATTTTACATGCTACAAGAATGCCAACCAATTTAGCCATAAAGAAAAATAAGGCAAAAGCACACAGTTTTCTTTACAATAAAAATGTTTTGCACAAAAATGTCACACGCAATTCTCTATAGAGAGATTTAATTTTAACCCTATGCATTGAGAACATTTTTTCCTTATAAATTTTGGAGAATTCCCTAGAATGATCTTAAATAAAATTCAACCCTGGCTAGTGGTCTTTTTTTTTTTAATTTTTCTTCAATCAAAATTTAGATACAAAATATCTAAATTGTAAAATGAGAAATGATTAGTGTCATATTGTTTAATACCAACAGGATTTTCAATTAATTATAAAGAATAAATAAGTAAGTGATTTTCCCAGTTTTTTTTTTTTGAAGTAAAAATAAAAATGTGGAAAGGACATACGGAAGAAGGTTTCTACCTCCAGTGATACCTTAGAAATGATGAAGATATTCTATTGTGGTGGGGGCAGGAAAATAGGAATCAGTGACCTCCGCATTAGTTTCTCCAAGTAGAATACCAAAGGAAAAAATAAAGCAAAATTAATTTGCATTTTATGAGAAATAATAGCATTCTGTACCAAGAAAACTCTGAAAACATGAAGTATTTTTTTCTTTCTAAAAAATTTAAATTAGACAAAACTTTCAAAATCAAGGAACTTCAAATAATCCAAAGCAATATAGAAAATATTTCTCTATAACCAATCCAGAAAGAAGGATGTCAATTTGGAAATAATGGAAGCATATTTCACTTTTTTAAAAAAATCACAAACCTCTAAAGACAAAAATCCAAGTTAACATCCCAGTGATTAACTCCGGGACTCGTTGGCCAAGAACAACTTTCGGCACTTAAGACATAAAACTGTCAGTTTCCTCTGCTTGGAGACAAAACATACAAAAAAGCAAACATTCACTGCTATATTTTCATAGACACGAAAGATAGAATGAGCTTTTATAAAAGGCGACCACGGAATATTTCTACGTACTATGATAGCAATGTCACAGCTCTTAAAAATCAGTAGCAAATTCCAGACCTCAGAAATATCCCTAGTAGATGACGACTATCCTGGTTTACATGACTCCTGAACCCTAATGGAAATACAATCATGTACTGAACTCAAATCACTAGTATATTAGGCAGGGTGTGCTCGATGTGCCTGAGTGTACAGACATACCCTAAGTCATGCAGAAAACTCTTTATGAAAGACCTCAAAGAGTGAGAAAAGTGATGCTTGCTTTGCATTCTGCTAGCTTCAAATGGAAAACATTCTAATGATGAGAATTCTGTAAGTTTTCTTCTTTCCTAAATCAAGATAGCATGCATTTCAAGCGTCATTCATGATTGAGTGGTCCAACTCGTATTTATAAACTTGGAATACAGAGCCGGGTAGAAGTACTGAGCAGCTAAAATTGCCTTAGTCTTTTTGCCAGAAATATGTCACAGTTGGTGCTTATAATTGTTTCCAAATTATACCACAACTTTATTTAATTTCATTCAATGCATTTCCTTCTAGAAATGGAGTGGCAAAGGCCAGCTCAACAGCAAACAATAAAATCAAATTATTATTTTACTGCATATAAGCTTTTTCCACATCTTTTACCGTTGCCTCCAAAATATAAATATTATAAAGAAATGTACTTAAAAGTCCTACAGCTGGCACATTTTTCCACTAACAGGGTAAAGCCTTACTTCTCCAGAAACTGAAATACAAGATCTCAAACAACGAGGAAAAAAAGTAAAAGAAAAAAATGGTAATAAAGCGTGGCAGAATAATCTGAAGGAAGCACGCTTGGTCCCAGTATAACGTCCTTCAGGATCATACAATCAACGGCATCACGCAGCCCCTGAGCACTGCTTCCTCTCCTGAAAATCATCCAGCAGATTTTCAGAAAGGAAGAATTCCGGTTGCACTTTCATGTGGCAGATGAACTCACGGGACCTTCCACTCCTGAAGCAGCGCAGCCCAATGAGCTCAGCAGAGCACAGGAGGGAGAAAGTTTCCTGTCACAGGCGAAGCCAGAACTGTGCGTGTGACCCAGTGAGGTTTATCAACAACTCCCAGGGACCACAGGCGAAGAGGCCAAAGTTTTCTATGTCTAATGTATATAAATGAATAAAGCCATGTGCACCAACAGTCCCATACATTATCATTACTTTAGAGGATCCTACTCCCCCTTCTTTGAAATATAATTATATACACATCTATGCAGAGATATAGATATATTTGTACAATGGAACTGAAAGTAGGAAAAAAAATTTGCTTACACTGATATCTACTTTGGATCCTCCATCCCTAATCATCATTGATATCACTTTTTAAATTTTATTATTGTAAAGATACAACAAAATACCAAGGAGGGCAAAAAGCAAAGACATACTTAACTAAACACTAACCATGAGCTAGGTACTGAATTATTCTCGGAGTAAAAAGCGCATGATGTGTGTACATTAATGTAAACAAAGGTTAAATTTGGACAAAGTGGATGTGCAGAATTATATGCACAGATATAGACATTAAATGTGCATATTATGATTTTTTACTATTAGCCTAACATCTTTTGAGCAACAACTTCTACTTACAGCTTATCAAATATAAGGAAAAAGTACAATGTGTTTTATATAATAAGGGCATTCTCCCAACATCATAAATTCTCTTAAAAATAGGACATTTTAAAACAGAAGAAAAATTAGTAAGGTAAAAAAAAAGTTTACTGTAATTAAGATTTAGACGGTAGATTCTTATACTAATTTATCACCTCTCACATTCAAAGATTGTGATTCTGGTACAAAGGAGAAACTTCTTAACAATCTTCTTACAAATTGCAGAAAGAAATATTATGCATTACTTATTACTGTAATGTGTAACTGCTTACATGGGTCATTTGTGCCTAAATTATTTTCTAAAACTTTCCTAGGTCCTCAAAACTAAGGAGAAAATTGTGTAATAATCTTTTTTTAATAACACTTGCATTCTGTGATAAACATAACCACTTGTGGGTTCTTATAATTCAGATCTATTTATTAACAAAGAAATTCAGCACACATATAAAAAAGATGTAATTGCAAAAGATCTCAAAGGTACATCAAGAAATAATTGATAAAAAACGATCAGTTATTTTATAAAGAGACTACTTTGTAGTAAGAAAACTTTGGCCCTTCTTACAATTTGTATCTCTAATATACATGAACAATCATTCTTAACTACCACCAACTAACTGCTCTTTTAGAAATCAACTAGACTCTCTCTCAAAAACATTTAATGTCATCAAAAATACAGCCAAAGCAAATGTCAACTTCTCTTTTAGAACAACATCACAGAACCGAGGGACATCTTCCAACGCTAAACCTGTGTCGGTCATGACATCACAGAGAGGCGCAAGGAGAATCTCATTTGTAATTTGCTTTGCCAATCTCATTCTCATGTCAGTAGCAAAATAATGACTAAATGAAGAAATTTAAATTAACATTCAAAGACTAATGTCATTTCAAAAAATATACACTATGTTAAAATTCCACATGGTGGCCATAACACAGAAACTATGTACAGGAGAAGACAGCTCCGTGCATGTACACTCAGACTGGCTGGTATGAAGTCAAAGATTCAATACTTGCACTTGTGCCCACAGAAAGAACAGAGAAAAGGCTAAAGCTAGATGAGTAATGCTCCATCCCTCTGCACTGAAGCACACCATTTAAAAGAAATTAAGTTCCACAAACTAACTTCTGCTGCATGTTTCTGCACTATTTATAGATGTATCTGAGTTTTATATAAATGCATGGAGAAACTGAAATAACGATTCACAAGAATTCACAGAAAGCCACACTGCAGAATCTAATCAAGAAATGCATGTTACACTATAAATCTTCATTGACTTGTAAGCTGCATCCAGCCCGTTCAGATTCTAAATGTAAAAAAGCTCTGAGGGGAAATCCTTTTTTATCTCATTTTCTAATCTATAATATTTTTAGTGCTTAAGTAACAGTGGAAACCATATTGGGTTCATTCCTGATTATTATAACATTCGATTTAGTCCTATAATATTAATGTTTGAAAGCTTGAACAATATACATGGGATAATAAAAATATGTGTATTATTCATATAGTACTCTAACATTCACTATCATAAATACAAATTCACATGTAAAGCAATTATTAATGCAAGTAAGAGAACTATCCTCCCTACAAATTAAAGAAAAGCAAACAAAAAATAAGCTATGAGCACTTGTCTATTTCATGTACACACTATCTACTGACTCATTTGTTTATTCAAGTGTTAAATAATTGAATATATCCTATCTTCTGACTTACTTAAAAGTATCTGGAACATTTTCCAGGGCCCATTTTGACCGTGTCAATCACCTAGCTACCAGAGTTGTTGTACTGTGCTGCCTGATGAAACAGGACATACAGCAACCCTCAAAACCAGTATTACAAGCCTGGCAAACAGCACCACATCTGGGTGACGCACAGAATCCATCACCCTAGGGAAAAACGCAAGCGATCCGAGTCCGGAGTCTTTACATGTTCCATATTATTTCTACATAACGTTTTGAGCTGAGAGAATTGTAAACGACTAAGTGCTAGCCCGTAAAACCATCTCAGAAGCAAGGCTGCCATGCCACTCTTCGCTCCACAAAAGTAAGACTTTCACAAAGGATCTCAGAGGCACTTCTCAAAATACACTGCAAGAGGGCACTTCGATTTATAGGTTTTTAAAAATTCATAGTAAATTCAGAAAATCAAGTATTAGGGTCACGGTCCTAATGTTTAGCTTCCATACTCCAACTTCCAGACATTATAAAAATAGTTCATGAAGTTCCTTATATGATCCATGCAAAAGCAGAGTTCAGAGTTCAGCATGTTACACTCCACCGTAGCGGTGTGTATGTTAGGATCACCACATACAATATATCCGTAAAACACAACTACGAGAACACGCACCAAGAACATGCAAACAGACCTGCAATCATTCCACCCAGCAGCCACGGGGACTCTTGAATCAGGCATCCCCACTACACTGCCAGGGTCCCGCACACAGCACAGGCAGCCAGCCGACTCCTCACTCCCAAAATAGGACACAAATCAAAATATATTACCTTTGTTCAAACAACGCTGCTGTTCATTATATAACAGAAAGCATCACCCTTCTGCTGCCAGGGATGCCAGATAGCGGTGGGTTCCTGGAGCAGAGGTAGTACAGAATGGTTGGAGGCAAAATCAAAACATATTGTTTAAGTAAACCTTAAGGGGAGGGATGAAATGCGCAATGGATGGATTTTTTTTTTTTTTTTTTTTTGGTATCATCTTCCACAGAACTCCTTCCTACCCCTCCCTACCACTGCGCAGTAAACAGACTGCTGATATTAAGGGACTGTTGCTCCAAACGCCTCCCACTGCTTGCTTTCCTTTCTTCCTAAACTTTTTTTCACCATTCTCTCAGTTTTCAAGTAACAAACGCGATGAAATAAACATCTAATGATAGACACATAGAACTCCTGAAATTTGTTTGAAGACTTTGTAAAATTGAAACAAATCAGCGCTGACTCCCAGAGACTTCCACTGTGCTGCTGTGCATCCCAGAGCCGAAGTTTCTCTCACCGCCACCCCCCCCCCCACAGTTCCTTAAATCAGCGAGGAAGGAATGCCCGGGATTTGAACTAAAGTCTGTAGCTCTTACCCAGAACACTGAGAAACACTGATCGAGGAAGTCTCAGATTTTTAAACAGAACATTTGCAGGACCTGGAATCTACGGGTGCTTTTTTACAACTGTAATCACCATACACACTTGACTCCTGCTCCCTGGAACACTTAGTTGTTTTCTGTGTGTATTATTTCTCCACATAAAAAATAAGAAGCATTTCATTAGAATGTGTGAGGGGTTAAAAGCAAAGCCTACAAAATGGAACCTGAAGATTTAAGCCTCCCCTGCAATGATTCACATCAGAAGTGCAGACACCAGTCCTCACCCACCTACTGGGGCCGAGGGGCCTACTTCTGCGCGCCCGCCGTAACTTTCCCTAAGGAAGAAAACACTGGCACAAATCTTTCTGCCTTTGAAAAGATTTTCCTTCTCTCCAGCTTCTGAAGTTGCCCCCTCACAATCCACATCAGCAATGTGTGTCTTAACTAAAATTCCATTTGCTGTGAAAGACCAGAAAGAGAGAAAATGACTGTCTAGGGAGGAAAAAAGAAAGAAATTAAAAATACTATACAATAAACAAAGCTAAGGAATCATCATCTAAAATTGTCAGGAAAAAACAAAAGTCTCCAGTCAGAAACATACCTGACTGTAAAATAGTATTTTCAATCTCCAAATGCATTTTTGTAAAGTTTCATCTATTTTCTTTCCTCTGCTCATAAAAATGATTCGTGTCACAATTAAAGATCAATATTTTCGGCTGCTGCTAACAGGTGTAGCATTCTTTATACAAACATATGCACTGACCTATCTCCATTGATAACCTTAATTAATTAATCTTGATTGAAACAAAAGCTAATTTTTTTCCAAAACAAGAAAGAGATAAGCAAGGCTGATCCCCACTCTCTCTCAAACCCCAAAACTGTTTAAGTTAGGGCAACCTGAAATGCACTAGCCATCACAAGGCGCAATTGGAGAGATCCAGCCATGCTCAGCAGGAAGGATTTTTAATAACAGATTGAAAAACAAGAATTAAAAATAACTGCATCAACAGAGCCTTTCTTCCTCCGGCCACAAGCTCACTCTTTTTTCTTTTTCTAAAAAAAATGGCATTTTGGCCACTAAAAACAATCCAGAACATTATTAAAAGTTAAAAGCTACCAATTACTTCTGTCTGTTCTTTTAAAGCAAAGTTTGGCATTACGTCAGTTGGTTTAAAGAAAACAAGAAAGAGAGAGAGAGAAAGAGTAGGAGAGAAAGTTTCTACTTGTATAAACTAAACCACCAGGGAAGGTGTCTAGCCACTTGCAAAGTATTTACTGCAGGTTTTTAAAGAGCTAGAAACATTTTTAAAATTAAAGGGTTTTTTATTATTTTTCATGAAACGTACTGAGGAACAGCGAATGTACCCTTAATGCCTGATTTGGGGATTTTTAGTGTCATTTTTATTTCAGTTACAGCTTTGATTTAGAAAATGATTTCCAATGATGCTTCAGATTGGACATGCATAGAGAATCCCACCTCTGTTTTTGCTACCTGGCTGTGCTTTTGCACAGGAACAGTAAAGTGAAAAGAAAAAAGTCGACCTCGTCACTGCAATACTCTTACTAGAGCTTCTTCATCTAAAGAGCTCTTGGGAACTCAAACTATTTCCCCCCACACGTCCTTCTACAGATTCAGGAAAAACGACTCTTTCCACCGCAAAATCCCTTTCTAAACTAAATCAAGTTCTGCACTCCTATACCCATTGCTGGAGCAGATCAAAAACTTCACAGATTCCATCCTTAGACATAACAGAGCCAACGACTAATAGGACAACTTAAGTAATGCCCGTAATTCTAATATTAGGGGCATTATTAAGGAAGGTTATATATAACAGAATATTATCTACCTTAGGTTCAGGGACAAATCTTTGCTCACAAATCTTGTTTTGCTACTGAACAGTTGTATAAAACAAAACTCCGCATTTTAGCATTATTTACTTCATTTGACTGCTTAAAGCTTTTAGGAGACAAATGATTTTGACAATTATCTTTTAAACCACCCAAGTTCTAAAACATAAATAATTATAAAGTGCCTTTTTATACATGGCCATTACAGGTGTCCTTAAAAATTAGATTAAATTTCTACTTGGCAAAGGCTAGAAGAGTATCTTCGTACTCTATTCAGAGAGAGATCCTAAAAACCTCATAAATCGTAACTGCACAGTTACAAAGAATTCACTTCTTTCTCTACGATAATGAAAGGCAGAGTTATCCCACAGATAAGCAATCATAGTAAAACCAAATCCAGTCGTGCTGGTATTAATTCCCACAAATTTCAATCCCCAGTAAATAAGGAAGACAAATGAGTATACAAGTCTCAGAACTAGTTATCCATGTCTCATTAGTCATTACCACCAAAAGAGGAAGAAAAAGAAACCTATTACCTGAGAGTTGGACTGGAGACGAACAAAAGAAAACCAGTCCATAAAACCTGACTGTCTTTATCAAACTGATTGCTACTTGCGAGCTGCAAGATTTGGGACAGAACTGTCTGAGTTTATAGTTTTCTGTGCCTGCCAAAAACAGATGTGGACTACCACACCAGCTCTCCTGCGGAAACTAAATTAAGCAAAGGCAAATACCAAGTGGAAAATTGTCAGTCTCCTGAATGAATGGCTTCATTTTACATACCAGACAATATCTTCGTAAGAATGTTTTAATGTGAGCCAGTCAATTTATTTTAAGTGCATCACTTATTACAAAAACAGTAATTTTTCCTTTAAATCAATTATAGACACCTGCCCATTTTGTTCTACACATGAGCAGTGTTCAGACACTGTTTGCCATCAAAGAGAGTACTGAAGTAAACAAAATAATTTTTAAAGATATGTATTTTATTACTAAAACAGTTTAAATGCCAGTAATCAATATTCATCTGAATTTCAAACTCAGAGTTCTAGTTCAAAAAGAAACTTGCTGCAATTGTTTTAAAAACTTTTAGCAATCTTTACTTCCAGAAAGATGGCAAGGCAAACATTTATTAAAACTCAATACTCAATACTCACTGCTTAGGAAAAATGCACACAGCATTAATTGAAAGGTGTTGCTTCTATCTCTGAACAGATTCATAACAAGAAGAAGAAAGAGAGAAACAGCCCTGAAATACTAAGACCTTAAAAGTGGCTTTCCCACAGATACATTCCTTAGCACGACTTGAAGATTTTCCTAGGAATGTAGATTTTTCTTATACATACACAGACCACACTATGGCTATCACAGCAAACTTGCAAGTGGTACATAACAGAAACACAAGAATAATACTGAAAATACACTAAGGCATACGTAAATCACTTATGACTAGCACACTGATTTGGTTTCCAAACCGTTTTCTAAAGCCAGAAAACACAAAATTTTAAAAAACTACTTAAAATAGAAGCCATCAAAATACTGAGCTGGGACTTCTCAGATACCATGGCGCTTTCCTCCTTACCTTTACTGCTACCTTGAAGAGACAAAGGACAAAGTATAAATAGCAGCAGAGGTACTAATAGCACCTAAAATTCAAAGGCGTGACAAACTCTCCAGAAGGCATTCGCTATGTCCCACCATTTATTTGAAGTGTCAGACTTAGTTATTATGTGTGTAAATGTATTCGACACATACAATCTAACATACAACAGATACATCAGGAAGCCATAAACATCAGCTCAGTGCTGTTAAGTCATACTTTTCCAGCTCCGTATTAATGAAGCTGCAAAATGCCTTACACTTGTAGAAATCAAGTCAGAAAGCCAGCATCCTAATTCTATTTCCTCCTCAGAGGTTTTATTTTCACATTATTAATATCCAGAAATAATCATTCAACTTTAGCACACTTATAGTGGCCCGGTCCACTGAACTGAATAGAGGCATTTTTATCAAAGAGAACAGCTTTAAAGGGAAGTGAAGAACTGGAAGGAAACATAAACGCTAAGAACTCTGTGTCTAACTTGCTAAGATTCAGCCAGTCATTAATAAACTTTCACTTACAGGTAAAAAAAAAAAAAAAAATCTTCAGAATGTTGGTGTCATTGCCAGACTGTCTTGCGAGCATCCTGATTCAAAGGAAACCCTTACCCTCCATACCAAGCCTGCATTTATTCACAACCCTCGCACACTCATGGCAAGGGCCAAAAAGACAAAATAAAGGCCACACGATCCTATGGGTCCTCTGCTTTTTAACATGAACAGGGGAGTAACTAGAGAGACAGCCCTCAAAGCCACGGGGCAACAAGTCAGAAACTTCCCAGCAGTGAAGCTCGGAAACTTTCCTTCTCAACTTGTCCACGTCAAGAAGCTGCTGGGCACGTTACCTCCCTGGAACGTCCCTTCCCTGGCCTGTCTGCTCGGACACTCTTTTCTAAATGATCGACTTTTCCTAAGAGCAGCAAGAAAGTAACGTGATGCGAAGGAGATCCACAGACTTTAGCCTCAGACCTGGAAGACTCCAAAGAGTTCTTCACAGTTTCGTAGTTTATTTACGCTTTAAGCAATCAAATTTTAGGAGCAACCAGGCCTACAACAATCATTTCTTTATCATTCTGTCTCAGGCCCCATCTGTATGCTGCCTTTACCCTCACTTCGTCTCACTGGGTCTCTCCTGTTCACCTGGTGCGTCTACACGCGTTCCCTGCACCGACAAAAGTTCTACAATAGGCCCAACTCGACTCGCATTTAATGCTCCGCTCAGCTGCTGGACTTCACTTACCTTGCTCAAACTCTAGCCGTGATTTTCCAAAATAGGATGAATATCCTAGCATAATTCTGATTCAACTTTAAGATCCATCGCTCTTACTCAAACAACTTTCAAAGTATCAATTCTGAGGCCTAAAAAGATATGAGGAAAGTAAGGCAGGTCCTACAATTTAGTCAGTCCAAGATTTCCCTCCTGAAACCCCACTAGTACTTTTCTCCCACTAACTTCAATTGCTTTAGTCTTAACGCCGTAAAACAGTTACTGACTTCCCCGGGGACAGGGGGAAAACACTACCACCACAGACAGGTACTATCAAAAAAAAAAAAAAAAAGGAAAGCGAAGAAAAAAAAAAAAAAAAAAAAAAAAACGTTCCGGCCACAAAAACAGCTTTGCACTTCAAACAGCTCCCACCCCCAGCCTCACCCTCCAATTATTCATGGGGTCCTATAATCCCGGAGTTATTTGGAGGGACAGCGGTGTTTGCCTTGGCCTTTCGGAGATGACTTTCAGAGCCTACAGCCCAAACAGGAACTAGACAGAAGGCGCAGCGCCTGCCAGCCCCGATGTCCCACCGCTGTCAGGCACTGAGTCACCGGCCAGGGTCCCCTGGCCCGGCCCGCGCGACACATGGCGCATCCACCGCCCCGCGGAGGAAGTCTGCCCCTACGGAAGCGCCCGGCTCGCCAGGCCCTGCCACATGGCACTAGCAGGGCACGGGCCCCCGGGCCACGGGCTGCCCTGACCCGCTCTGAGGCGGTGCACCGGCGGATGCGACACCCTCCTTCCCCGGCCCAGCTGGGCCTGAAGGAGGAAAAAAAAGTTTCCAGCCAGGGTTCTGCAAACTCTGCAAAGCCCAAGCCAGCGCCATGGGGACACCCCGAAAGACCCTCTCGGGGCCCCCCGACCCTCCCAACTTCGCCAACTTACTACTCCGCATGCCGCTGCCCGGCGTGCTCCCCGCTCGTCAGGAGCCCCCCACAAAACTCAAAGCGGCGGCGGAGGAGGAGGCGGCGGCCCCGCGGGTCCCCCGCCACCCCCAGCTCCTCCGCTGCGCCCGGTAGGAGAGGATCCCAGTTGGCCAGCGCCAGCAGACAGCCGGGGGAGGGGGGGCACCGGCCTGAAACTTCTTTTTTTGGCAAACGGGGATTTGTTTTTCCTCCTCCCGGGCGGCTGAACTTGACCCTCGCTGACTCCAAGGGGCTACTGCAGTTGCAAGTCGCCGATCTGGGAGGGCTCCGACGCCGGGGACGCCAGCACCCCAACCGAGGCGGAGGGGAGCGGGTGAGGGGGTGGGACGGGGGGAGACAGGGGAGCAGGAGAAGAAAGAAAGAAATCACACGCGCAAAAAAGGAAGAAAGAAAATGCATGTGAAACCCGAGAAGGCTGCGTTTGGCTCTCTCTCTCTCTCTCTCTCTCTCTCTCTCTCTCTCTCTCTCTGCCTCTGAGCTTTTTTTTTTTTTTTTTTTAAGAAAGTCACTTTTAATTCCCAGGGCTCCCCGCTCGCCGCGATCGCCCACATTTTGCGCACACGCGCGCGGGCGCAGCGCAGGCGTCGCGGCCAGAAGCCCGCGCCCCGGTCCCGGTCCCGGTCCCGACCCCGGTGCCGACCCCGATCTCCCCTCCTTACCTGTTGATTAATCGTCGTGAACACCCTCGCCAGCCCGGAAGATGGTGGCGCGGCGGCCAGAGCCATGAACCGTCTTCTGTTGTTCGCAGAGTTGATCTTGGATTATTGGGGGGGGGGGGGGAGAAAAGGTCTTTTCCTGCCTCCCCCCGGCCCTTCCCTCCC
>PVIR01002697.1:88777-98827 GCA_004026965.1 Petromus typicus
CCGGCCCTTCCCTCCCCCCAGGAAAAAAAAAGAAAGAGCGAGAGAAAGAGAAAGGAAATACAGCGAGGATGTGCCCGGTGTCGGTGGAGAGGGGAGGGACGGGGGGGGGGGTGTTGTTTTTTGTTTAAAAAAAAATAAATCGGAAGGCGAGAGCGCGATCGGAGAGGACGCGAGGTCTGCAGGAAAACGATCAGCGCCCAAAAAGGAGGCGGCTGGAGATGGCAGTGAGATCGGGGCTTTATCAGAAATGTTATCGCTTGTCAGGACCTCAGTCTCCGCGCATGACGTCAGTTTCAAGACACCAACACTATTAATATCAAAGGAGCCTTCGCGGAGGAAAGCGCCACCCCAGACCCGCTCCCTTAAAGAGACAGCGCGTCCCCGCGCCGCCGCCCCGCCCGCCGGCCCCGCCGCCCTCCCGGGACCAGCCCGGCCCCGCCGCCCGCCGGCCGCGCGACAACTTCGCCCGCGTCCGGGCGCCGCGAATGAGCGCCGCGGCCGGGGCCGCCACCCCCGCCCCGCCCCGCCCCGCGCCGCCCCGCGCCGCCGCCTCCCCGCCCCCACGGCCGCCGGCCGCCGCGCTCCGAATCAATGGGCCGCGGGGCGGGGACCCACCGCGGGGGCGCGGGAGGGGCCGGCCCGGCTCCCCGGGGCCCGGCGGTGCCGTTCCCCCGCGGCCGAGCAACTCCGAGAAGTGACTTTCCCGGGCCCGGCCGCGGGAGCTGCGCAGGCCGGCGCGAGTGTGCGCCCGCCCGCCCGCCCCGCCCCGGCCCGGAGGACACCTCGGCGCGGCGCGGAGGGGAGCTCGGCGGGGACCTCGGCGGGGACCTCGGCGGGCGGCGGGCGCGGGGCTCCGAGACTTGAACTCTACCCGGGCGGGAGAAGCGCGGCCGCGCTCCCAGCCCCGGAGGCGCAGCCCGAGGCGCCGGTGCTCCGAGGGTACCGCCGAGCAGATGCACCGAGCAGGGCGCGGACCTGCCGGGCAGACGCGCTGCTCCGGGCTCCGGGGCCAGATGAGGGACTCGGGCCCTGCGTGACATTGTTTTCCTGCGCGGGTCCCCGAAGACGCTCCTCGCTAAGAGAAATTGCCTCCGCGTGAAGTTCCCTGAAATGAGCTATATTTCTTTTTTAACTTCTAAAGATCAACAATGCATAAAACATGACCGTGACAGGATTCGAGGTATAAGGAGGTGTTAAAAACTAAGTAAACATTTCTTGGGCTCTTGGACTTCGTTTTCTTCAGTTGGGTGAATTTAAGTGGCCTGTTTTTACTTTGGTGAGAGTGAGTTTAAACTAATTTTGTGCTAAAAGAAGATACATCCTTCTCTCACTACAAAATGATTAAAATTAGACTTTTAGAGACGCACAATCATGAATCTGTGAGCTGACGATGAGGTAATTCCCTCCAAAATATTTTTCACTAAATGATTCTTGCATCTTTTCAGAGATGAGTATGTTTTCGAAACATACTATTATCAGAAGTGAATAAAACAGCCACATATAAAATGAAGAGTGAAATACTAACCCTGGAGAATCTCAGTTCTTTTTCTGTAAGGTCTCTCTAATTCCACTCGCTATAACTCCACAGACAGACTCGTGATTTCTTTCTGTAACACATTTATTCCACAAGTATTTTAGTAGTGTGTCTCATACACTCCTTATGAATAGAAAAGCAGTAGTTCTTTTGCAATAGAGAAACTAGTCAGGTGAAAGAGTAGTCAAAATACAGTTTCACAATGAGGCAAGCAATATATTCCCTAAAGGAAGGAGAAGACAACGAACCTCATATGCATAGTTATTCATAAGTTATCATCCATTCAAATTAGTTTGGAGAACAGATTTATATATAGCCCCACATGCGGGGAAAATGAACCTCAGGCTCCTCAGTAAATCTCACAGCCCACCGCAAATGACCATCGGCATGTTTCTCTACTGGAGTTATTTAATACTGTCCACCAATGATAGCCCCTATAAAAGCATTCCTATATACAACACAGACCTTTTATTTTCTTTTTTTAAGCCATAAAGTAATACGCAGACTTTGGTGAAAACATGCACAGCCTAGCAAGAAGCATTTTTATTCAGAAAAACAGTAAGGATCAGAATGAAACATTCCTTAGCCATGATGCACTGAAAATATTAGCCAAATAAATTTGGAAATATGTATCTGAATAGTCAGATGGTATCGAAAGGGTTAATACCACCTAAAACTCCTGAAGCTGGTGTCTGACTGATAAAATCTGCCGCTGTAGCATCTTAGCAAAGTTAAATAGTACAATTTATCACAAAGATTAGTCCCCTAATCCCCTGCTGCTCCCCAAGATTTAAATGACGTTTCAAAAGAGGAAGTGATCTCTTTCCAGGTCACCCTCAAGTCTAGGCCATCGTCAAGAGTGTAAATTCACTCACATGGTATAATCACTGACCAAATTGGTTCAAAAAAATTAAATTACACGCTTTTGCAAGCACAAAACCCTTGAGAGGAGCTGGTGTTTCTCCACCTGTAATAATACAAAATTTGACCATTAAGTGTACCCAAAATTATATGTTATATGAAAAATTAAAGCCAAAGGTCTAAGGGTAAATTATGTCCTTTAATTGAAAGGATAAAGTTACACTTCAGGTACCACAGCCAACAAATTCATGCTCACTTAAAACTTTAATGAATGAAGTTTCACGGACTCAATTTTGCTGAAGTTTGCCTGAGAAACGAAGAACCTCTTCGTGTGACATTTTACATTTCAAGTCCGGAGAGGGCTGATCAAGACACTGTCTGTATCCGTCCATTTCTATGAACCACAAAAGGTCTGTAGAGAACTGAATAAGAGCACAAATATTTGTGTAAACTTTTTCAAGCAAATTGCTTATTTATTTATGAAATAATTTATGAAGAAAATTTTTACCTCATGCTTTAGATATATTACATATGCTGCTGATTGACACAATATGTGGGAGCGCAAAGGCCTTCAGAGCATTTTTTAACTCTAGTAGGAATATTTCAAAACAAGCAGCTAGTACATGAGGTCATAATTGTTTGACAGTTGTTTTTAATATATAAAATAAGTTATGTATATTGTTTTCCTTCAAATGTTTGTTGATTTGTTTTTCTAGTCCTGATATTTGCATGGCACAAACTGTATTAGGGAATATTAAAGATTTATTTACATTTATTATCTTCTGCTGTCAAGCATAGGCAAATCTCCTAAAGACCGTTCATTTCTTTTGCTTTTCTAAAAGCAACACAGCTCTGAACAATTGTGCCTAAGTGTTAAAATGAAAACTCTGGCTTTTAAAGGATACTTCAGGAAAAAAAAATAGCAGAGATATTAAAAAAAAAAAAGGAAAAAAACAAATTTCAAGTAAAATAACTTCTTTGCAATCTTTCATAACATTCACATTCTCAGATAATCTTTCTGACTGGACCACTGATGAAATAGTTCCTCAAGCTATTTTATTGCTTCTTATTTATCAATGTGACATAATATACTCTTTCGGTTTTATTATTTAAACATTCTTTCTTCCCCCTTTTCTTGTAGTTTATTCAGCAGAGATACAGAGCAGGATTAGCCGTTAAGAACTAGCATACTTGTCTTACATTTTCAGCCTTTTACCACGGAACTGACTTCGAGTTCCAGTGCCTGTAATCACAATGATTTTACCTGATGGGACATGTACTTCAGAAATGCAATCCAACTGTTTAACCTAACACGTCATAAATTGCAATTCCTTTTAGAAAACTCAGAGATTGATAATCCTTGGTCCTGGATCCTGACTGCTTTGACACATCCTATCAAGACAATATTTATGTTATTTGCACTCTAGTCAGTTCTAACACCGCATGGAACAGAAGATCCGTTTGCCTTTGAGGGCATCAAAAGCAATTATCAAAGTACTCTGCCCTCCGTTGTGGCGGGAACTACAGGAACAGAAACCTTATTACAGATGAACTTCGTGCATCTATTTCTTCTCCAAATCACAGGGTACTCAATCTTTAAGAAAATACTCCTCTGCACAAATTATGATCATTTTCCAAACTACCTATTGCTGAACACCTCTGGGTGAATTTATTAAAGATAAATTCAGCTTTTAATAGCCTGTATCGGGTATTCAAATTCACACTTTCATTTGCCAGCCCTCCCCTGGCAATATCAGGCAAATGCCTAGTTAAACAGATGGGCTTTGCAGCCCACCCTAAAAGCCAGCAAACATGGGCTCTATTTAATTAAAAAGGGAAACAAATTTGTGAGGTGTAGACACACAGGTGGGCACGCATACACACACACACACACACACACACACACACACACACACACACACACACACGAGTTCTTGATGAGAGTCCCCAACAATGAAAATCTCAATTCATGTTTTTCATTAGGTCTGATGAATGCCCAACTCTGTGTGGGTCACTGGATTGAAAGTAGAAGTAAATGAGATCGCTCAGTACAGTGCATGCAAGTCAAGCCACTACAGACAAGTTCAGAACTGACTTTCCTCCCTCAACCAACAGTAAGAAAAAAGTTACATCAAACATCACCCAGCTCCAATGCAGTTCTCTTTCTGACCCTGGAAAGGCATCTTCCAGTTATTATCCATATTTCTTCCTTCTGCTGCATTGTCTTCTGTTACCCTCCCCCACCCCATACACTACTTACACCAAACTCTATGCAATTAACTTTCAGTTGTATATAATCAAGCTCAGTAGCAGATTTTACCTAAATTTCAGACTGGAATTTTCCACCTGAAATTCAAACTTGATATGTTTAATATAATGAGGGAGGAAGAGGCTGGAAAGAGGAAGGAAATAGACCAGCCCCCATCTCCCTCAAAGACATGAGTCACTCAGACCAGAAACCTCAGACTCTGGACATCTCTGCCAACACCGTCTCCCACTGGCCTCCATCCTGTAGATTTACTAACTCTCCCATTATACCTCGGTGAAGGGCTCCAGTAAGTGTTGCCACCTTTCCTCCATCTACAAAGACCACTCCCATGTTTAAAAGTCACTGTGTTTCTCAGCGCATCCCAGCCAGCTCCCTCTCCCACTGCACTGCCTTCTCCCTCCATCCAATGTAGTGCAGAGCCAGCAGATAACTTCCTCTCCCTTCTATATTTTCTGCTCTGGTGACAAATAATCCTGTGACTCTCCACTGCCAAAGGAATAACCCCAAATTGTGCAGGGGCTTCAGTTCCTCCATGACTTAGTCCAAGGGGACCTTCTGGTCTCACTCTCCATTGGCTCTTCCACAACCCATAGACAGACCCACCCTTCCCCAGACACATGGCTCCTCTTGAGTGTTTGTCTCCCACAGGGCCATCTGCCTGGCAAACTTGGCAGGACCTTTTCTGCCATCTCTCCACCTCAAATCCGTCTTTTCTAAGTCCAAACTCAAATTCTACCTTTTACATAATGGCTCCCCAAAATTCCAAAGCAGAATCAGTGTACGAATTAAATTTCTATTGGACTTGCTTCTATCTCTAGCTCATAATTCATCATAGTGATTTGTAGCGTACTGCAGGTTGACTTATCTTCCTCCCTAGCCAAACTCTAAGACTCTTGAGGGCAGAAGACCAGAAAATTATATGTACACTATGGCAAATGTTAAACTGAATTTGAATTTAGACCAACCTTAGAAATACAATATTGAACTAATGGTCCATATAATCCATTTTCTTCCTTCCTTTCCCCTTCCAGCCTCCTTTATTCCTTCCTCTTTCTTTCTTTCTTTTCTTTTTTTCTTTCTTGTTTTTCTCTTTAATACACATGGACTGATGTATCGTGTGCCAGTCGAAGCTTCTGGGTGGTCCTCATTTCAGCAGCATATTTTTGGCAGTGTATCAGAGGAGATGTTTGTCTTCCTCTGAAATATTGTCCTCATTATCACTAAGTTTTGGTTCATAATTCCATGTTGCTCTAAAAATAGTGAATTAAATGATTTTAACTAAATCTCAGGCATCAAAACATGAGGTTAAAAGAATGAGGTTGCAAACTGAGAGTTTTTATATAAGAATGGATTATTCATAGTTTTAAAGGCCAGAAGTATAAGTTAAGAAAGGTACAAAATTGATACAGAGATAAACAGCCTCTAAACATCAGTGGGATTTTTCTCCATGTTGCTTAACATTAAAATATAGGATCATTTTAGCATAAATCAGTTCATCCATAGCTATTGCATTTTCCAGATATTAAAAAGTTACTCAAAGATCAGGCACTATTTAATTAATGGTAGACATTTGAAAAGAGGGCTCACATTTCATGCATCCTGTGGCTCAAGTGTAAAGATACATGTCAGCACATGTTCACGCATATTCATATGTGCACATGTCTAGCACCTGGAAAATGAAAAAGTATAGAATGGTGTATAGAAGAAAATGTATAGAATTATGTAGTTATAGTTCTGTCGTGATGTGCATATAATTGGCTGCCTTTCAGTGCACTTGCTTATCTGGAAGGAGTTGATACAGGTATAGCTATGGAGACAGAGTGGAGAGATGAAAGGCTATGTGCCAGCCATTATTTTCACGGTAATTCTGTTCACCAATAGCTGTGTATTGATTAGAAGGTGGTGAACTGGCTGTGTCTGGAAAGAAACCACCATCCAGCTTCTATGTGCCGTGAGAAGGGAAGTGCTACCTCCTCTCTCTTCCTTGCTATCTGCATTCTGATTGGGTTTGTCCAATGACATCATCACATCAGAGACCAGGAAGATAGTGAGGGGCTGCCCCTGTTAGGCAGCCCCTCTATTGAGACCCTCAGCTGTGACCTTTTCCCTAAAGGTGGCATCTCTTTTATCTATTGCTTGGCCCATGTGTTTTGCCATCTTCTTTTTTGGCTTCCTTAATTCTGTCCATGATTTTATGAAGTCTTTATGGCAGTCTCTTCAGGTATCCCATGTCATGTTGTCTTCCTGGACCCTGACTGACCCAGAAGGGCTTGTGCTAAAATCAACTCCATGCCCTGGAGTCTGGCTCCATCTTTATAGTATAATTCAATGAAGTTAAACAACCACATAGTGTGAGTAACTGTTGCATGGCAAGGATCACTTTCAGTGTCGGGCACTGTGGCAGCCAATGAGCTGACATGGCAGTTAAGTTATAGATGTTTTATCTAATTAAATGCCTCCTAATCTAGATTGGATTATTTTAAGTACAAATATCTAGGCCTCATGTACAATTGACTGTGTATCTCCAGAGGTGTGGCCCAAGAACACAATTTCAATAAGCACATCATATGATTCCTTTCTTCACGAAGGCATGAACAGTAACCTTTGGGCTATGGCGAATATCAAGTTATCCAGTACAAATGTGAAGCTAAAAACCCAGACATTGGTAAACATTACTTAAATGAATGCATGTTAAAAATCAGATGGTTGAGGTATGAGGGGAGAGTTCATTAACAGTGGTTCGTGGTGTATAGTGCCCTGGAGTTATTACCTTTACGTGGGACAGGAAAAAAATAGGGGTAGAGGGTGCTCTGCAAAGTACACTAATAGCTTTTGATAACTGTGCTCTATTGTTTAACTGCCAACCCTCTAACCTCACTCTGTAGCCTGCGTCCACAAATGTACCAAAGCAGCTGGGGTACCCGGTTTCCCCAGCATAGCATAGCCCTGGGCAGTTGTTCCAATTTGCTAAAGTCTAGACTCTGGAGATAGCTCTGTCTGGAAAGAGAGGCAGGGACATTCACAGTTCAAAGCTAATTAAGTCAGCAAGATAAACAAGGTAAGACGCCTGGGAATAAGGGGAATTTCTTGAGCCTCAAGAAATTCACAAATTGGAGATTGAGAACCGCAGAGACTTCTTAGTTTTCAACTCTCTCCAGGATACATGAGGTTTTTGGATAAGAATGTGTCAAGGAACATATGCAACTGGTACATGATCATTTAATTGCCTCTGTATTGAAAGTAATAGTGATCACATTTTCCTTCTTATTTATAGTCTTATTTATTATTATTATTTATTTCATTATTTCTTATTTATAGTCTTAAATTTAGTTTTTTAATATTACTACTGAATTTGTTCAAAGTACTCTTAAACTTTTGCAAAAGAAGTCTTAGAAAATTCTTGAATGATTCATACTCAGTTTCATTACTAGTTATCAATTATAATTCTGTATCATGACACCGTATGTTTTCCTACACACATTCATGTATATGTGGACACTCTCTAAACAAGGAAAATACATCTCTATTATCTTTTTTGATCACAAAAGTGCATGAAAAATGTAATTTTAAAAAGCATATCATTTCATATCTTGAAGTTATTTTATATTAAGAAGGAAATTCTATTTATGCTGAAGAAGTGAAAAGTCAATGTATAGTAGCCATCTAGAAATAACTCATTTTCTGTGATTCAGCAGAACAAAGTATATAATTATATAGAATATATAAAAATAATGATCAGAGGAACAGTTGGTAGCTCTATGGTTGATCCTTCTATGGAATATGTACTGTTGAATAGGGTAGTACACTATGACATATGATGCCAGCAGGAAAAATTTATTTCCTCCGTACTGTTCGTTATACATCTAGCATGACACTATCGGCAGAGGTCAAAGCTAAGGCTCATTCTGCTTACGATTTTTTTTAACCTCTTATTGACAAGCTACTCTAGCCAGTACATATTTTTTAACCACATTTTTTGGCAATGGGTTTCTTTTCTCATTCAGAACATTATAAAAGGAAAGTTAGATAACTTCTAGTGAGGTCATGGTGAAATTTAGCTTCTTCATGCTGTGTTTCAGGACTCCTGCTTCAAAGTCTCCACAGGAAAGACAATCTTAGAGGATCGGAATCGTTCGAATGCTTACGAAATCAGAGGATTATGGAACACTAGTTTTATATTGGAATCTAAATTCCACCTTGAATTTTACAAATAAAGAATCTGAGGCTCAGGCAGTAAGTGACTGAAACAGTCAAGGACACGAGTGAGTCACAACAACGGCCAACCTTTTCAGCGTTTGCCATGTGATGCATTTTGTTCTAAGCATTGCACTTCTATTAGTTATTCTAATCTTAGTAAACACTCCGACACACATGTCATGGCTATCTCTGTTTTATAAGGACACTGAGCTACATGAAATAGCACAGCAAGCTCACAAATGCACTCAAATGTCAAACTGGCAGGTTCAAAGGTCCACATCCTGCTCCACTACACTTGTGTTCTCGTGATAACTGAGTTTAGAATGGCTTTGGCTCAACATTAATCCATACAATTGTGAGTGTGGGGGGTGTGCCTGGATCTACTTGAGGTGAGCACTTGCTGCCCCTCAGTCACTGGCACCCATTGTCTCTTCCTTGCCAGCAGCCAAGACCTTCCCACATGAGGATGTCCGCTACAGATAAAACAAGCTTCTTTCTGGCCTGGCCCATCCAGGCACTCACCCTAGATCTTGACAGAGTTGGGAACAAAAATGCTTGGGGAGCTACTGGAGGAGAACCTGAACCTTTAATGTCATTGCACTCAGACCGAGAGTGATCTAATGCCGGGACCTCTTGTGGATCTCTGCACTGGAGAGATGCAGAAAACCCAAGCCAGTGCTGAGAAAGCAGAGTGTAGACACACAGAGGCAGATCCTGAAGTATTATTTGGACCCTGGCTACGACACTGCACCCCAAATAAGCCATAGTGCCTAGAAGATCCACATGCACCCCTTTGTAATGGTTTAAGCCTGTGTGAATTGAACTGAAGTGAATATTTTGATTTTAATTATTACATATATACTGATATGCAGAATTATACAATCATGCAACTTTTAAAAAATATATACTTGCTTCAAGAGCCAAATATATGTAATTCAAACAAATAGATTCTTTTTTTTTTTTTTTTAGGTTTTTTGAGACAGGGTCTCGCTTTGTGGTTCAGGCTGGCCCTGAGCTCAGCCTCCAACTCACATCACAATCCTCCTGCCTCTGCCTCCCGAGTGCTGGGATTACAGGCGTGAGCCACCACGCCCGGCACTGTGTTATGTGGTACTGGTTGCTGCTGGGTGTGGGTCTCCACACCCAGTATTGTTATGTGGTTACCGGGGAATCGAACCCGGGCCCTTGC